>CAUJAO010000357.1:0-36396 GCA_963082485.1 Eudonia mercurella
ATTGAAATAATCAAATCGTCCGGGCTTTATGTATAATGTTTATCATCTATGGGGCAGAGTAATTAAAACCAGGTTTTATTACAGTTTTATTTCGAATTAATAAAATTATTCCTTTCATAGGTACCTACTCTACTGACCTATGACAATAAAAACTTAAATTAACTGGACTTTACCTCCTTGTTCTGATTACCATTCGAAAGTTCGACAGTTATCTAACAAATTGCCAGATAACAAGCAACGAAACGCAAATGTTAATTTTTTACAAACCTTACATGTAAGTATCTCATAAAGTAATTAATTTTATATTTTCATTTTGCAACAGAACATTAGTTATTTTTTCTATCACAAATACGTGAAATGGACAAATATCTATTAAAATGTTCAAACCATTTTTAACGCAAATTTTGTTGCAAACAAATTACAAAAACACAAATGTTGAAAAAATTTCCACGAGCCAGAGTGGTTAGAACCACGATATCTCAATTGGAAGAGCACCTGACCCGGTATGTCAGAAGGGTGCAGGTTCAAATCCTGGTCGTGGAAATTTTCTCAACATTAGTGTTTTTGTAAAGATATATTAATCAATTTTAATTTAATATAATGGTTACTTGGCCTGTAAGACATTAGGCAATATTCCGGCCAGGAAGAACGGAGAGCAGGGGGACGGGGGGCGAAGCCCTCTGTCACAAAGGACAGTAAGGTGAGGGTTAGTATGGTTTGGAGTGGTTAGGTTAGGTTAGATCAGTGACCAAAACAAAGCGCGAGCGGAGCGATCGAAGCGAGCATGCCGTGGCAGCCGTGGTATTGTTTTAAAAATATATACTCGTATTATTATGTGGTATTTTGGTCAAATTAATTACTTGTAAAACGTACCCTTTGTTTTCTGCAAAACGTTGTCACGTCAGTTTATCTTTTCAAATACAATAAAATGATGATTTATAAAATAACAGCTTGTCATTTGAATGTTTATGTTTTGATGCCATTGTTAAAGTAATAGTTTGTGAAATGAAACGTTGACAAAATATTGCTTGTGGAATGGAAGTTGGCTAATGAATTGCGTGTAAAACATTATATAACCCTTTGTTCTTCTCCCCGCACCCCGTGCAATCTAAAATACATAGGGTATTATCAGATTGCCCAAAAACCACATGGCCTTATTCATAATGTCTAGGCAATGTGATAAATAAGCAAGTTCAAATTAAATTATTTACTTCGCCCTAAGTAGCTTGTAGCATTATTCATAATAAGATAAGATAAGATAATTTATTGCTGTATAAAACTTAGTCTAGATACAAAAACTTAAACTATGTAATTAATGTTAGGGTATACAATAAAATAAATTATGTAATTAATTAATTATAATACCTAAGCTAAGCAAAAAGATTGCCTGTGTCTTAGGTACCTATAATGCCCGGGCATTATGGAAAATGCCCCAATTTATTAATTGGTCCCTAACATATCTACTTATGGGGCGACTCTCTTGAGACACTAGTCTACGCCTAAGTCTTATTCACGAGTACAGGATGAAGAATGCGCTACGGCGGGTTCTAATCTGGCGTTAGGACTTGGTGCAGATGGTCCTCTGTGCGAGTTCTACTTGCGCAGGGTCGTCCGGCACCTATTTAGCAACCTTACGGCTAAGTAGTGGGTGCCAATTGATATAAACAGATAAAGAGAGTTTAGGCCCCTTACAGGGTAGTTCCTCTCCAGTAAAGAAGGCCACGTTCTAGGTTCCGTAAAATCGTCGTGCTGGTCTTCTTAAATAAGTAATGCCGTATGAGCTATTTCGCATACATTGTTTATTTTTACATACCACAGCATCTTTTCACAGCATAATATATTCTTTTATAAACTCAGAAAATATGAAACGGCTGAACGTTCCCAGATTTTTTACTGATATTAATTAAATGAGATTTTACTGACAAAAATTATGAATCAATACAATTTAACACCTAAATTAATTAATTAATTAATCACCTATTGCTATAATTAAAAAGCTATTCCATTTTATCTGATCTGTACCTATCGAAGTATCCTTGATTAAAACAACAGAATCTCGCCTACTATGTAAGTATCTCCGCGTGACTCTACATTTAAATTTTATTAATAAAATATAATTAGAAAAAATTCAGCACTTACTTAGCATCTTTTTAAATACCTTTTTGTTCGATCAAATCCGAGATAAGTAATGCAATGCGCTAGGCCTAAATGAACGGCCCGCCGAAAAGTTTCACACTGAATGGTCTCAAACAAGCGGTACTAACATAAGGTAAGTATCAGGACTTAACTAACATAGGTAATATTCACTGCATAAAAAGTGAAAATAATTAGGTAGTAGGTATATTTTTTATTTTAAGGTTTAAAACTTTTAGCTTTATTAGCAATTGCTTTCGACTTAGAAGCTGTGAGCTCTATCCATATATTTGTTTTTGTCCCTACTTCCTCCATAGCATAGGTAGATGTTCCATGAAGAGTCCATTCATATTTTTTATGTATTGTTGAGGCTACAGACAAAATAATGTAGATCTGATAAAGACCAGGGAAACAATTAGGTTCTATCCGAGACATAAGTAACCTAGAATAAATAAAAATGTCTCAGTATTATCTACCCATAACTGCTATATCGCTAAGTTATTGCTTAGATTTGTTGGAGTATTCCAAGTGTTTTACGAATATAAAAATACCATCATAAACAAACTTGCAAAAAAAAACAAGTCTCGCAACTAAGTTCTTCTATCGTAAAAAGTTGTGAGATCCATGTAATACTAAGTTATCAATCTTAAAAATCTTTTATGTTTTAATATAAATAGATTGATTTGGCTTGGCTTGGCTTGACTTATATAACTTTGTAATCCTATACATTTATATTCGATTACAAAGTTATTTATGCAGTTGGTGTATCTAGAAAACTGGACAAAAATATTTAGGTTTTCCTTGATTTATACACTAAACACTCATTGTATTCTAAATTTGAAGCTTCTATGGCTGCTAGAAGTGCCTTAGAGTTTTGATGATCGGTCAGTCAGTCAGTGAGTGACAAAATTAAGAAACTTTGACTAGTTTCATTCAATTTGAACCAGTAGTTCTTAAACTACTGGTTCAAATTGAATGAACTGAAACTGAAACTGAATTGAATTGAAATTTTAAATATACCGTGTTTATACAATGCCTGCTTTGTAACTGAAAATTCAGGCTTCTAGTTTTATCCACAACGAGGTTATAAGGGGTCGAAAATGGCCTGAACTGTTTCGAGAAAAGGATGGTACGGCCGTGCCGCTTTTTTGCTCGACTTGGCAGGGGAACTGCCGTGCCCCCAGATATTGGCATAGGTAGTATTTATAAGGCAAAACAAAACAAAATTGTCGTAAACTTAAATAAATTTGTCAACTTAAGATACCACAAAGGAGTCTGCAACATGGCCCTAAAATTGCAAGGAATCCTGTAGCATAATATGGAGTGTCTCCTTCGATCAATACTTTCCCCTAAGACAAATACTAACGTGCTTGCAGGACCAAATACTAAAGATACTATTACCATGTCATTAATTTAATGATTAGCCACTGTTTCCACGTCTACAGAAGAACTTTACAGGTGTAACTTCACAATTCCACATTGGCCAGGCTAGCCACACAACACCACGCACCACTTCCGTTGAACCACTTCACGATCACAATGCCCTAATTAATAAGCCCCATTACCGGTGGGAACGGAGTCATCCCCGTCGTCGGAGTCGCCGGCGGGGTCGGGCTCCATGCAGGCATCGTGGCGAGGCGCCAGGGCTCCTCAGCCGTGGTCGAGCACGGCTCTCCACACACTAGGGTGCGCGGCCGCCCTCGCCACGGTTTTTATCCGACGCTCCGCGTCACCGGTGTGACGTCGCGATTCGTCACCGCGATCTGCAGCCGCCGGTAACGAGGAAAACGCTTTCTGGGAAGCTGCGCGCGCGCGCCGCCGCCGGCCGCCCGGCCAGGCCGCTCATAGTATCGCGGAGATCGCGCGCAATCGCTGGCCATCTCGTAAAGTTGCCGCATATTTTATGAAAGTCAAGTTACGCTGTGGCAGTGAATACTAGATCAAGATTTAAATAAAAATGTTAATGTAAATAATGCAAAATATTTGTTACGTTTTAATGATACTGTTTACTTATTGTTATGTGGGTATTGTGATTGATGTTGGATATCTGCCAAAACTATTGCCACATTACTCTGAATGCAGTCATGCAATGAATCAGATAAATATTATGATGTGCCTCATGATGGGAGACGATCTTTAATATTGAAATATCATATTGTATATTAAAATCATACTTTTGTATGTAGGCACGTTAAGTCTAAATATATCATACATGTATGATGTAAGAAGTACCTAACAATGGAGCTTATTAGTATTTGCGAGTCGTTTCAGGCCAATCCATAAAAGCAAAAAATTTGTACCTACCTATTTAGCGCACAGCGGGTTTCCCGACCGCCACCGCAGCATTAGCATGCACCTGAGATCACGGAATCGGTTTCTTTGGCATAAGGAACCACTCGACAAGATACTTATAGGACTTGCCGTAAGTGCCATCCTCCCGCTGGTTGTACATAGAACAACCGACATGTAACGCAGCAAAGGCCTTTCTTTCTCCCTTTCTTTGCAGCGATAAAATGTTTGAAAATGCCCCCATATCGTAAAAGGACACTTTCACCACAAATATACGTACAAAAATATCTTATCTTATCTTATCTTAGTGGGGCCTGCTGAGATTTCCCTCTTGCAGTAACACTTCGACCCATCGGGATCTTTTGTGCAACCCCGTCCTTTCACTCTTCTTCCTCTGTAAAGATAGATGCCATAAGTTTGGCCACGTCCTTAAGGGCGAAGAGCCTGAAGTCCTCCGGTTTCGGATAGGCCGACCCCAGGAGTCCCATTCTTTTCCTAGCCAGAGAGTCACAGTCACACAGTAGGTGTTGCATTGACTCCGTTTCCTCTCCACATGCTCTACACAAGCTATTTGTTGATAGATGCATTCTGTGGAGCATTTGTTTTGTGGCATAGTGCCCTGTCATGGCACCGATGATTAGTCGGGCCTGCCTTCTATTGCCCCCGCATATGAACTTACTCCGTCCTAAGGCGTTTTCGCCTAGGAAGGATTTGGAGTGTTTCATACCCGGCTGCTCCTTCCATTCTATGCCGTGCCTGTTTTTGATGTAATCTTTTAAGGCCTTGTTGATGGTACTTGGTGCAAGTGCCACGAACGGCTCAGGACCAATAAGCTGGGTCTCTGAGCCCTCCCTGGCAAGTGCATCCGCCATCTCGTTGCCGTGGATTCCCATGTGGCCTGGGACCCAGATCAATCGCACCTTGTTATGTCCACCTAGCTTGTTAAGAGCTTTGGTGGTTTCTAGGACAAGGCCAGAGTCGATTCGGGGCGAAATGAGTGACTTGAGCGCTGCTTGGCTGTCACTCAGGATGAATATATTGCGCTTCTTCATAGCTAGCTCTATATTCTGCTTTGCGCATAGGAGAATTGCGAAAGTTTCGGCTTGGTAAACCGTGGCAAATCTCCCCATGCTTTGACTATGCTTGAAGTCGTTGTTATAGACGCCTGCCCCTGTACCCGACTTCATTTTTGATCCGTCGGTGTACCAGATTAGGCTGTCTTTTTCCGGAGACGGTGGCCCTCGTTTCCATTCGTCCCTGGTTGGAACATAAACTTTGAATTTCTTTTCGAACATGAATATGGGGGATATTTTATCGCATCCCATTTCCATGATCCTGTCAGGAATGTCACTCGTTTCCCATTTTGTGTGTCTAGTCAGAGGTTTAGATGCGTCCCACAGTCCGGCCACCTTTAGTCTATGTAACGCTTTCTTTGCCTCTGTTTCTATTACGATGTGCAGGGGTGAAAGGTCCGTGAGGACTTCCAGCGCTGCCGTTGGAGTGGTTCTAAAGGCACCAGTGATCGCCAAACAAGCTGTTCTCTGAAGTTTGCTCAAAGCATTTTTACAGATTTTCAGCCTGGTTCTGGGCCACCAGACGATGCTGCCATATGTGAGGATCGGTCTCACCATCGTCATGTAGATCCACCTAATGATTTTGGGGTTGAGTCCCCACATCTTGCCATAGGTAGACCGACACATGCCAAAGACTCTGTAAGCCTTGGCTACGGTCGTGTCCACATGCTGTTTCCAAGTAAGTTCCCTATCCATCGTTAAGCCTAGATATTTCACTTCCTTGGACCAAGAGAGCTGGGTACCATAGAGTGTTAGGTTACCCAGACCCGTAGTGTTTCTCATTCTTGTAAAGGGGATGGCTGTTGTTTTCCCCGGGTTTACAGAGAGGTGATGGGCATTGCACCATTCCTCCAGCAAACCCAAGGCACGTTGCATTAACCCCGATACCGTAGAGGGAAACTTCCCACTGACTGAGATGACCAGGTCATCCGCATAACCAACCGTATGTATTGGTCCTTTATTCAGCCTTACTACGACTGAATCAACCACAAGGCTCCACAGAAGAGGTGAGAGATCCCCTCCTTGCGGGCATCCTCTGGTTGTTCGTGCAAGTAGACTGTCACCTAGCAGTTCAGAGTTGATAATTCTACCCTTTAACATGCATTCGATCAAATTACAGATCGGCTGTGGCACACCATGGTTCTTGGCTGCAGCCTTGATGGATTCAAAGGTAGTGCGATCAAATGCACCTTCAATATCTACAAAAGTGCAGACGCAAATCTCCTTGTTTTCCAGTGCAGATTCCGCCCAACTCACCACATGATGAAGAGCAGTTTCTGTTGACTTCCCTGCCTGATATGCACATTGAAGTCCATGGAGTGGGAATCTTTTCAGTGGTCCCGCTCTAATATATTTGTCTACCATTTTCTCTAGGGTCTTCAGGAGAAAGGATTGTAGACTTATAGGCCTAAAGGCTTTGGGTTCTTCGTAATCAGATTTTCCCGTTTTGGGTATGAAGATTACCTTAACACGCCTCCATGTTCTGGGAATGTGTCCAAAGGCTATGCATGCTTTATACAGCCTGCAGAGATGGGGTCCCAGGATGGAGGCGCCCTGTTGTAGTAGAATAGGATAAATGTTGTCAGGCCCTGGTGCCTTAAACGGTTGGAAACTCCCCAGCGCCCATTTAACTTTACATTCATCTACTACCCTTTTCGCTATTATCCAGTCATATTTGGAGGTTCTTCCTTGCAGTTCCCTCCAGCTGATTGGATCATGATCGTCTTTGATGACTTCTGATCCAGGGAAATGAGTGTCGAACATAACCTTCAACGTCTCACTCCCTGTTTCCGTGCTTACTCCATCTTCCTTCTTTAATGTGGTTAGTGGAATCGCTTTTGTTGTAGAGATAGCCTTGGTTAGTCGCATTGCTTCCGGAACAGATTGTATCTGGTCGCAATGTTTCCTCCAGGCAGATCTCTTTGCCTTACGGACCGCACTACTGTACCGCGTTAAGGCCTCCCTGTAGTCGCTGAAGTCGTTCCTCGCTTTTGCTTCGTTGAACGCCTGTCGTGTGGCTCGTCTAATTCGAGCCAGTTCCGGGTTCCACCATGGTACCCTCCTTGCCACTGATTTCGTTTCTGGGCAGTTATCTTGCCAGGCCGTCATCAGTGCTTCTGTAATTCTGTCAGCTTCAAACTCTATGTCCAAGGCTGAGTTAAGTTTACAGCTAGGACCATCCAGCTCCATTCTGAGGTCCTTTTTGAAGCCCTCCCAGTTAGTGTTCCTGGGGTTCCTCCTATGCACAGTTTCTATGGTTTTGCCTAGTCTGTACCTAAAGCATATGTAGTTATGATCGGAAAGAGAGACCTCATCCGACACATGCCAGTTTGTGATGTTCCTTACCGCTCTGTTGTTAGCAATAGTTATGTCGATCACCTGTGCCCTGCGGGCGTTGAAGAAAGTAGGCTTGCTACCTTTGTTAAGTAGTTGCATGGGTGAACTTACCAGATATTCCAGAAGCTTCTCCCCCCTTTCATTGGTGTCTGAGCTGCCCCAGACGACATGATGCGCGTTGGCGTTGCAGCCGATGATGACGTCTGAGTTTTCTCGGCTGCCGTAGGTTACCAGTTCCCGTATCTGTGGTGATACTGGATCTGCCTTCTCGTAAGGGAGATAAGCTGACGATAAGATTACCGTTCGCTTAGTCCCCCCCTCCCCTGTGTGGATCCTAACAACCGTCAGATCCCTGTAACAGAACTTGATTAAAGGCATTGCATGAATGCCATTTTTGACATAAATGCAAGTCCTCATATCATTAGTGGAACAGTTATGAAAAAGAGTACCAGGAGCTCCACCTAAGCCCTTTATCAGTCCCCCATAAAGGTAGGGTTCCTGAATTAGGGCAATATCGAACTTGTTCATTATACGCTCGCGTGCCAGAAGGGCAGTTGCGGCCTTACAGTGGTGCAAATTAATCTGTACACACCTTAATCCCGCCATTTCTGCCTTTTAATCCTCCGAGCAGAGCTCCCCATCCGTGTGCGCCTGTGCGTCCAACGGGGAGGACCCTCCCAGAAGTAGCTCACTTAGGGCGAGCTCTCCCAAAACGTCTTCAGATTTTGGGTAGGAGATCCCACCACATTCCATTGGTGTCATCTCCTCTCCAACACCCTCTGCAGCAGCAACTGGGGCACCCAGTTCTGACTGCACTTCTGTCACTGCGCTTTGGGAGCACTCACCTCGAGTCACTCCTGCCACGCTCGCACCTTCACTATCGCCTTGGGCATCGGCAGGCTCGTCCGTAAGCTTCTCATCCAGAAGCTTAAAGACGCTCCTGTCGACGCCCGTGTTAAGGCAATAGCCCTCCGCCTTAATGAATGCTGCAGAGGCACCATCCATCAGTATGACCCTCCGTACTGTCAGACCCTCGACCTTAGTGTCGACGATCTTCCAGCCCGAGGTTTTCAAACCGGGATGACACCTCTGCATCATTCTTAGGACTCTACCCGTGTCAAGGCGGCTGACGTTTCGGGACTTCCATGCCATCTTAACTGGTTTTGGAAGGTCCTTGGCATCAACCACCCTGAGCAACACGCCTTCGACGGTTAGGCCGTCCTGTGCTCGAAGCCACTTCGCCGAGCCTTGTTCACATGTGAAGAGGATGGCTCCCGACGAAATGCTTCCCATGTTAACTATTGGGAGAGGGTCAGGTGTGGCCTCCAGCAGGTCCCAAATGGTCCCTTGGATGGCAACATAGTGACTCTCCCCCAACATCGTTGCCGGGTAGTCATCAGCAATGATAGCCATCTTAAAGGCACTCACTGCTCCCGCGTAAGACCCGTGAGTCTTAACGCGTTTAGCATCAAGCGCCGCCTGGCTCTCATTGCTGATCTCCCTCTGCCGCTTAGAGCGTTCCACCACAGCCTGCTCATCTTCGGCTTGCTGCTTGATCAGCTTCGCCCTACGCCTGCGGTGGCCCGATCTGTGACCTGGCGCCTTGCCCTCGCTCACCTTTCCTACATCAGACCGAGGACCAACAGGTAGGATCCCATCAGGACCCAGTACCTGCAGCCCTGATGGTCCGGCGGTGACAACGGGATGGTTTCCATCAGGACCCAGCTCCCGTGGCCCCACCTTTCCACGGCCCTCCATAGGGGATTGCTGGGCTGGTTCTCCACCATGCAACGACCTTCCACCTGCTTGGTCCCCTCGCACAGAGGTCGACGGGTTTGGCCCCCTAAGGTTCCCAAACCCACCTGACCCCGGCATGGAGCCCGACTGCAGGGAATGTCGTGCCGGAGCACCGGGCGCCACGCCCTTCCCTCCACGGTTTCTACCCCGTCCGCTAGGCAGATTCGGTCCCCGAAGGTGTCCGTCTCCACTTTGCTTCGGGGTAGTCCCCGCCTTTAACGCGCCTGCACCCGTAGGGGCGCGGCGCGCTTTCGTCCCTTGCGGGACCTTAGTTTCGCCGCACAAAGCGGCACCAAATCGTGGCAAATTTTTTGCCCCCCCCAGATACAAGGGGTAGCCTGAGCCCGAAGGCCCAGGGAGGGGTTCTCCGGCTCCGCCGGTACCCTCCTGGGGTAAATTAGTTTGTGAAAATGTGCCATTATTTTGTTTTTTTAACAATTTTGGAGTCAAGGTTGTCATCCCTCCAGGACAGGGGAAGGAGATAAGGAATGTGGTAAGGAGTGAAATTATGTGGATGGGATCATGGGAAAAGGGTAGGGTATTGGCCCGCCGTGCAGGATATCACTGGCGGGTTAGCCCTTCACTTTTCGCTACTGTGGTGGCAAGGTAGATTGGTAATTATGCGATGCTTGCACTATGACCACAGCATTGCCCAGGGTGGACGACCCACCGTAGGGTGGGTTCGCCGCCTGCCTGTACAGGTGGTCGACAGGACAAGCGGCGACGAGGACGTGCGTGATAGGACTTGACGGCAGACGCATATAGCTCAACATCGCACACTTGAGCATACATCAGACCGCCCCAACCACCCCATGACTAAAATATAGTTTCAACGAACTTTTCCAGTTCACTGTAGATTTTATTGTTTAAACCAATATACTGAGAATAATTTTATAAAGATTTTAGTTAGCGCTTGTAATAATACATAACATAATTGGTGTTGTCTGTGTACAGATGTAGACAAAGGTTACTTATGCTAAAAAAATATAATTATCATCATTGAGTGCACAAACTTCTTGCGGTTCCAGGGAATTGTACCTACTATTATTTATATATGAAGAAAACACAAAAAGCTGTTAAAAAGCCATTACAATTAATTATATTTAATTGAGATATTTAATTCATGAGGTGCTCGATAGCGCAATGATTAAAGCGCCCGGTCTGCGAGTGCTGAGGTAAAGCAACTTTTGCAAAGGCCGGTCAACAGACGGGTGACCAAAAATTTATCATCTCGAGCTCCTCCGTGCTGTAGTGGTACTGTATGACATTGTGGAAATTGAAACTTTTACCTGATGTAAATTTGTTAACCTAGATTTTTTTTTGTTTTTTTTTACATGTTTTGGTTGTCTTCTATAAGTATGTTTTGTGTTTTTTTTATAATGAAAAGTGTCCTGCTATGATCGGGCATTTTCCAATGTTTTTGACACTGAAGGGAGAAAAGAGCTGGACACTTGCTGAGTTGCCGGTTCTTCTCAGTACAAGATCTCCCGCCCAGAGTAGACTTACGAATCGATGGCAAAGTGACATTCACAAGAGCTACTTGTAGCCTAAACTAAATAAATGATTTTGAATTTGAATTTGAATTTTTAAGGCACGTATAGCCGTTGCTCCTGGCTGCATTAGCAGTCGTTAACAACCATCAATGCGCACTGGGCCCGCGTGGTGGTTTATGGGCCCATTGTCCCTATCCATTGATAGATAAGGCTCGTGCCCCAGCAGTGGAGACATAAAATGAGTTGATGATGATGATGATGATGATTTAATTAAATGTACATACCTATATTACCGAACAGAGTAATGCAGATAAAACCCATAATTTTGCTTTGTAGGTAGGTAATATTTATTTTTAGTCATTTAAAAGCTTTTAATCTAGTTACTGCACCGACACAAGTGTATACTATAATAAAACATTCAAATACGGTACGTAGGTACTCGTAAATGAATCAAAGATAAAGGCAGTAAGTAGTATGAGTCACTTTCTCTAATGTGATATGGAGTGGAGATAAGTCTCGCAGGCGAGTCACAGCATCATCGGCAGGCGCGCTATGACAACCGATTGTACGCATTGAAATGTAGGTACCTACCAGTGATGGGCAAAAAGTAATCAGATTAATGATTAAGGATTACGACTACAATTTGTAATCTTCAATCACGATTACAGATTACAGAAATTAATCAAAAATGTAATCATATCGGTGATTAATGATTATAAATCTGTAATCGTAATCTTGATTACTTTTATGATTGATTTGATTGATTAATAAAACCAACAGTCGGAACCTAAAAAAATAAAAGAACTTTATTTTTTTTTCAGTCTCATACACTGTGTTTTTAGGATAATTATTTTACGCAAAAAATCTGCTGAATGGTAATTTTTCTGGTACTCGATACTTTCAAACTTAAAAAAAATACTCGATCACGTACGATAAAAGAATTACGTCGTCTCGTATCGTCTCCTTGCGCTCGATTCGTTTGACTGATGCGCACTGAACAAAATGGCGCGTGTGCACTTGTCGACTATCGACAATGCGGACGCGGCGATTGGCTAGCCGGTGATCGTACAATACCCTGTCCTCCGCACCCTTACCGCGCGTCTTACGTAGTAGGTATAATTTATAGTACAATAAAGCCAACCACTCAATTTCTAGATGCATACCTACAAATTGTGATAATTAATGGCAAATTTCTAAACCATAATTCATATAAACTTAGTTAAGAATAATCATGTAATTTAGATTACTGATTACTGTAATCAAGATTAAAGATTATATGTTTAATCTTGATTAAAAGTAATCACGACTACTTTAATCTGATTAAAAGTAATCACGATTACTTTCAATCAGATTATTAATCTGATTAAAAAAGTAGTTGATTACGCCCAACTCTGGTACCTACTATCATACGTGAGTGAATAAATCAAGAACTAACACAAACGTTTCTATAGTAATAAGTCATTTTAACCAATTCACATTATTGTTAGGTTTCATTTAGGTACATACTTAATTCCACAAATCACTTGCCTAGCTTTCCTCATGTTGACCTAATAAGGCCATAGGTCTAACTAACGTCTGCTAACGCTACAATGGCTAATGAATAATATCGGTTAAGTATACATTATATAATTTAATATTTTCTAAAACATTTGTATTAAGATTACGATAGTAAATACACTATGGCAATCGTGGTGTAGCTATAGGTAAACCTGTAATCGGCGAACATATTAGAACTAAGACCTTTATATCCAGTATTATGAACGTGTCGTGTATCGCTGTTGGTATGCCTCTTAAATAAATAAATAAATAAATGGCTAAAACAAGGTGTACAGAAAGAAAAAGTCCGAATCTTTAAGAGATAGGGCTTGTTCTAAAGAATCATGTCGTCGAGTTTAAAGTCAGTGTAAAAACTTGCATTAGCTGAGGTGAGATCATAAAAGTTATGATTGTCAAACTTCAAGTACCTACAGGCGCCTGCACAATTGCACATCTGACTATCCAAAACAGTCTAATTTCTTCAAAGTTCCAAGTCTATGAGAATATTTGACAGTTTATGGTGGTCTTATCGTTATCACGTTACGCCACGTCAGGTGAAGTGATGGCGCATCCTCTCGCTGACCATGAGTTGCAGAAGCACCTATCAACAGTGTCCGCTATCGATAAGCGGTTGGATGCTCACACGAGATTCATGAGTCACGATCACAAAAGGCGCGACATCTTATCACCGAGAATAATCATACGTCTAAATAAAAATTTAAACACTAAAAAGAAATTTAAGACACGTAACGTGCACGTTATTCTCGAACTCTTTATTTGTAAGACCAAAGAGATTGAAGAGATTGAATAACGTCTCAATAGTGTGTCGGTAGTCTGATTATTACGCCCTTCGGTCATTTTAGCGAAAAATTATTAGTCCTTTTTTGTAGAGAGTCTAGATTACTTAGCTCAGACGTCCTTTTCAGCGCACTGGACTTTTTGCGGTTCTTCAAGCTGTGTGATCGAAACGCGGAGGTTTTCTAGAGGGAATGACATCACAAGAAAGCGCACTTAATCCGGAATCCTCAAATACGAGGAACCAGCTTTTTTTAAATATAAGAAGTCTGTAAACGAGCAGGTTTCCCGCCCGATGGTGAGCGGTCACCGCCGCCCATAGACATCAGCAACATCAGAGGTGTTGCTTTTGCGTTGCCGACCTGAGAAAAACACCTTTTCACCCCTTTTGAAAGAGTTCATGTCGTAGCTCAATGGGAGAACCTCAGGTGGCAGCTCATTCCAGTTATATTTTCTCTAACGTCGCAACATAACAAAGCACTAACATTAATTTATAGTGACATATAAGATGGTGGCAGCTTTCCAGGCAGACATAAAGCAAACCTTACCTACCACCAACCAAACTTATTATATACATGTCCCTCCCGCTGGGAACCGAAACTCGGACCTCTGGCTCTGAGACCAGTGGTCTAACCACTAAACCCAAGCAGAGGTAAAACAAGAAACAGTAAAACAAAAACAACTACCTATCAAATCAAAGAATCTACTTACTATAAAGCTCTTATAAAATAATCTAGTATTTTAAGACAATAAAAAGTTCATTTACTAAAAAGAAATGTTGAAAATACGTAAATATACCAAAAGCACGGTTTTTTTAAACTTTAGCAAATCTTGTAAGCATTACAAGAACATTATATCTTGTGTAACTAAACACTATGTTCATTTTATAGGGCTAGGACTAAATTTAAAACTTGAGCTGTGTGATTTTAGTGCACGATTGAAGCACTGAGCAAGTAATCACTACGTTATAGATTGAAGCCTTTAGTCTTTTTTTTTTTAGCCTTTTACCTACGTTGATGGCAAGGTTATTGGTCACCCACCCATCTTATCATAGTACTGATAGCCGGGACTATAGAAACATTGATTTATGAGACAATATTGATTGTGCCTTTTAAATATTCTTCATCTTCAATTCAATTCAATTCAATCATTTATTGCTCTCCATCTTATTCCAGTGCACCCTACTTTTGAATGATACGAACTTTATATTTTAAAAACAAATGTTTAATGGAATGTAAAGAAGCGAACACTAAGTTACAAGTTTTATTTATACTTATTTGATTTTATTTGTTTATTTTGTTATTGTACGAACGACCGACTATTAACGATTATTAAGTTAATCATAAGTGTGGTTACACAAAGATGTCTCGTCGTTTCGGACTACACGGATGAATATTCGGTATGTTCCGATATGCACTGCGAGCTCTGTAAAGTCAAACGTCAATTTAATTCAAATTCAAATTCAAAATCATTTTATTCAGTTTAGGCTACAAGCAGTGATGGGCAAAAAGTAATCAGATTAATGATTAAGGATTACGACTACAATTTGTAATCTTCAATCACGATTACAGATTACAGAAATTAATCAAAAATGTAATCATATCGGTGATTAATGATTATAAATCTGTAATCGTAATCTTGATTACTTTTATGATTGATTTGATTGATTAATAAAACCAACAGTGGGAACGTAAAAAAATAAAAGAACTTTATTTTTTTATCAGTCTCATACACTGTGCTTTTAGGATAATTATTTTACGCAAAAAATCTGCTGAATTGTAATTTTTCTGGTACTCGATACTTTCAAACTTAAAAAAATACTCGATCACGTACGATAAAAGAATTACGTCGTCTCGTATCGTCTCCTTGAGCTCGATTCGTTTGACTGATGCGCACTGAACAAAATGGCGCGTGTGCACTTGTCGACTATCGACAATGCGGACGCGGCGATTGGATAGCCGATGATCGTACCCTGTCCTCCGCACCCTTACCGCGCGTCTTACGTAGTAGGTATAATTTATAGTACAATAAAGCCAACCACTCAATTTCTAGATGCATACCTACAAATTGTGATAATTAATGGCAAATTTCTAAACCATAATTCATATAAACTTAGTTAAGAATAATCATGTAATTTAGATTACTGATTACTGTAATCAAGATTAAAGATTATATGTTTAATCTTGATTAAAAGTAATCACGACTACTTTAATCTGATTAAAAGTAATCATGATTACTTTCAATCAGATTATTAATCTGATTAAAAAAGTAGTTGATTACGCCCAACTCTGGCTACAAGTAGCTCTTATGAATGTCACTATGCCACTATAATATACTGCGAAGCAGTTCCTTTATAGTTAGCTATACTGGTTACTGTTTAAAATGGAACGCAATCCAGTATACTGTCGTCCATGTCATTCCTGGACGATGTTGATCACATGATCAAAGCACTGAGAGCACCTTACCTCGAAAATGCCAGTGCTTACTGTACAAAAATGGCGACGATTTATGACGTCACATATTTTACTACTGGATACTGCAGCAGTATACTGTCAGTCCATAACGAAACAAATTTCTCACCATACGAGCACTGGACAGTGCTCTTTTTTTTTTTAGCCTTTTACCTACGTTGATGGCAAGGTTATTGGTCACCCACCCATCTTATCATAGTACTGATAGCCGGGACTATAGAAACATTGATTTATGAGACAATATTGATTGTGCCTTTTAAATATTCTACTGGAGTGTATATCGGAACATACCCATTATTAATTGTCTGTCTGTCATTGTGACAGCATCTGTCAAATGTTATATTTTAGCTTGGTTCTTGGTTTCTGAATGTGAGTTTTGTATTAATTAAATATTATTGTATACGTTCGTGGGTGTACCGGAAACTCTGTTATCAATGTAAAATAATACTTATTTTATTAAAAAAACTTTGTGTGATACAATGGTGATCTTTGGCGTGTATATAGTGAGCAAATCAGGGGGCCTAATTTACAACTACGATCACAACATTCCTAAAGTAGAAACAGAAAAAACGTTTGGCTTTCCTTTGGACATTAAACTCCAATATGAGAATAAGAAAATTATTGTTGCTTTCGGGCAGAGAGATGGAATAAACGGTAAGTTACGCTAAGAAACTGACGTCATGCCTTTTCTATACCACACGTTAAAACTCATATTTTTCTAATCATAATATTTCCTTTCGTAGTTGGACACGTATTACAGTCAGTGAATGGCTCTCCAGTTAGTGGGCGTACTACGGAAGATGGCAGGGATGTGTTTGATCTCCTAGAAATTAAGGTAAATCCAAGAAATCACTCAGAAAAAGATTATTTCAATTAATTAATTTTGGCTTTTGCCAAGTGTGCTGATTAAGCCCATCAATTGTAGTGATGACTTAATTTTAATGATGAAGACCTTGGCCCAGCAATGGAACAATCATAGGCTATATACTTTACTTACTAATTAATTTTGGCATATTAAGTGTTAATTATTTGATATATTTTTCTTTAGGAAAATTTTCCACTAAGTCTAAAGTTTGGTAGAGCTCGAGCTACCACCAATGAGAAAATAGTTCTAGCAAGTATGTTCTACCCGCTGTTTGCCCTCGCTAGTCAGCTGAGTCCTGTGCCCAAGTCCTCAGGGATTGAGTCACTCACGGCTGATACTTTCAAGTTATCCTGCTTCCAGACATTGACAGGTATGATTTTTATGAAAACTTTGATATAGTTCCATTAACCTCTCGTTATCCATAAAACCAGACACAATA
The DNA here is from genome assembly GCA_963082485.1 of Eudonia mercurella. Taxonomy (NCBI): domain Eukaryota; kingdom Metazoa; phylum Arthropoda; class Insecta; order Lepidoptera; family Crambidae; genus Eudonia; species Eudonia mercurella. Next base: position 17,229 of record CAUJAO010000357.1, read on the forward strand.
GAAATTCAATTGTTCTATGGCTTCATATGGAGTCACTGGGAGATAAAAGATTAATGTACAGTGGATAGTGATATCCGTCTAGATAAAGTCCTAGATCATCTTACAACAATACTATATATAGTAACAAGATAAAATTTTACTAGAAAAAATCAACGAGCCTCAGGAAGCTTGAGTGGGAATCGAACCCTTCACAGAGATGTAATACTGCTGGCTTGCATAAATCTCGAACTACTAGAAAAGTTTTTTTATCCCTGGATTCAAGCTTTAGAAAGCATATTAACCTTTTGAGTGCCAATACCTACAAAACGCAATGTGTCCTCCAGCACCAAGCTATAAATGTACCTATAACGAATGTATAGTAAAGGTAGTGATGAGGGTAATTATTGTATTGATAAATGTTATTTACATATTTTTCTTTCCATAAATAAACTGTTAAAGACATTTAAATATTACAGATAAATAAAATAATGACGTATTTCAAAATCATGTTTTATTTTACAATAACATTGATAAGAAAAAGCAGAATACACTATAGATAATGACAAAACAAAAGCATAAATCAGTTCAGCCATAATGAATTGAGAACATTCCTATGACCTTATGACGTCATCCCCTATCTTCATATAATGACCATGGCGCCCGTAGCACGTAAAATGAGCGTGAAATACAATTTTTATTAGGGACGTCCATGGTCTCGGTGTACTATCGATTTCATCAGATTCAGCATCCGATTCCACATCTTGTAGAATTTGTATTAGTTATTCGGAACTAAATCACTTTAACCACTTGGCTCACTCAATGAATGTGAATTCGTATTTTTATTATTAAACGTCATGATAAGATTTTGTCTTCTAGTAAAGACGTGGCGCTCAAGGCACGGAAACGTCTGTCTTCCCTAGAAGACCGTGGCGCTCAAAAGGTTAAGCCAATGTTCTAGTAGTCTCTTCAACATATCTGATTCAAAACATTTATCTTACACATAGGCTAATGATTTCTGAATGCACATAAACTAGTTAATAAAGGTACCTACCTCACATCTAAATAATGGGAGTTAGAATAGTTGTAAATAAAATAATTATTTGTTTGTAATTTTCAGGTGTGAAATTCATAATTGTGACGGATCCAAACATGCAAGGAGCAGAAGTAGTTTTGAAACGAATATATGAGATATACTCAGACTATGCCCTCAAAAACCCATTCTATTCTCTGGAAATGCCAATCCGGTGTGAATTGTTTGACACTTCTCTACACACACTCCTCGAACTTGTTGAGAAATCTGGGACAGCCAATTTATAAATTGTGCTTATTGTTAATTTTTACTAGAGTATATTATAATTTATAATACTTGTATGTTTAAGTACTGATTGTTATTTAGTAAGCATTGATTGTAGTCTTAAAAGAGATTATAAATTTTTGAGTTGTAAAAGTAATTACTAATTCTTACCTGCTAAGAAAGAATTAATACATGTTATCTGATCACCTCTAGGTATCACCTGCCTTCGCTAACTGGTGCAACCCAGCCTTCTTTCGCTAGTTTTAATAGCACATTATGCATGTTTCTTTGTATTGCTTTATATATACATACATGCTTCGGCAGGCACGTAAAGCCGTTAGTCCGGCTGCATTAGCTGAATTTATTATGACCCCAACGGCTGGGTAAGGGAAGCTTTGCGCGGAAGATAACGGGAGAGCCGTTATCTTCCGCGCAAAGCTTCTCCTTCAGAAGTTGTGGCTACTGAAACGAGTGGGATAAGCCCGCTCCCACTGAAGTACATATAGACAGCATCTCATCTCGGAGAACCTACCGCAAACCAAAATCAGCTCAAGCTGACGTCTGATGGTACATACCTGGCGACATGTACCTTCAGAGCTCAATCCAGCAGACTGCGCAAACAGGTACCAAGTCGGAACCAAGTGTAGTGACACTTGGTTTCGACTTCTGCTGCTAGACCACTGAAGATAAATCAGATGGATGACACAATGTATGTGACGTTCTCCCATGCTTTTTTGAAATTGTTTGCATGTGAGGATGGAGGGGGAGAGGGATATCAAAGAAAAGATGGATGGATTGTGTGACCGATGATATGAATGTGAAGGGAGTGACTGCACAGGTGACGACTGATAGAGGAGAGTGGAAGAAATGGACATTTTGCGCCGACCACAAGTAACATGGGACCAAGGCAGGAAGAAGTTTGCATGTGAGGCTACAGCTATGGTTAATGTGAAAATGAGTTCAAAAGAAAACACTGGTTATTTTACAATAAAAAATTTATTGATATAATCATTATTTATTTATAACAATACAAACCGGGGCAGTCTGTCCCCACACATTCGCCCTCCATATTAAAGTTATATCTAACATTACTTCGTAGTTATCTTTAATTATTACCGAACGCTTCTTTGTACTTCCTACGCACACCCGACAGTCGCACGACAACTTTATTGCCTGATATATTTGGTACACGAGCGGACCCCGGGCCGCCAGCTGCAGCGAGGGCTACCCACTCAAAAATACAGAAAAATGTCCAAAAAAAATTCTATTTTAAAACTATGACAACACACAATTCCTGGCCGTTCGACCTCAGGCTGAGCGATCCGAGCTGGCCGGGGTCCGTAACACCGAGCACGTTATACTTTAAAAGCTCATCAGAACAAATACATAACTTACACACGTTAAGGCTACATGTCGCTGGACGCCGACGGCCGAGCTCCGCCGCGGGGCAGCGGACGTGTGACGACGTCCTGCTCCACTCCCTGATAGGTGAAGGCGTCCACTGTACAGACGGCTGCACATCGACCTATCCAAAACTGTCAAATTTCTTCAATGAATGTTCAACCATATGCCGTATACATAAAGTTCAAAGTCTATTGAGGACATTTGACAGTTGTGGTAGTGTGATGTGCAGGCGGGTGGACAATCAAACAAGTATAACGGCTTCGTCAGCGGGTCACCTCGCGGGGGAGCCTCGGCGCGCGGCTATCGGTACAAAAATAGAGTTCAAAATGTAACGTCCGCTCGCTACAATTAAGTCTTAATTAAGTTAAACCGAGGACCTACATAAATAAGTTTAGTGCGCGCGGCCGGGGCGGTACGGCGCGCCGCCGCGGTACATCTACGTTAATTTAATCCCACCTTAATTTTAAGGGTACGTTAGTCTAAATTAAAAAAATAAAAGATGAAAAACGTCTCGTAGTGAGCCGCACTGTTCGCGTGGGTGAGCAGCCGTGTGAAGTGCACTCTGGCTGCGTTTCCATCGGAGCTGTCGGAGGTATCCAAGCGATGCGCAGTGCGCCAGAAATAATACACCAATACGCTTACTCGATCTTCCTTACCTTGCTAAGCAGGTGTAAAATTAAATAATCCTATTGTTAATTTAAGTCCTGGCTCAGCTCTGGTGGAATCGCAGCCTTGTCGCGGGCCGCGGTGCTAAATGTGGAAGCATACTAAGCGTAAGTCGGCGGGCGTCGACGACGCGTTCCCGCACTACCAGGCGAGCCCCGAACATCTCGCAGTAACGCGCACGTCCCGGAGCATTGTAACATGACGTCACGCACGCGCGAGTACCGCGACTGTCGCAGTCACGTGCGGATGTCCGACTTCATTCCGGTCATATTCACAATCGACACTTCACACATTCCGTTTGAGTAGTATTTTATATTTAAAAAATAAACCATCTATCATTTAAATTATATTGCACGGCTCGAATGGCACTGAGTTATTGCACAGATGTTTATTTCGAAACAGTCACGTTCGCAGCGGTCGACGAACTTTATAATTTGAGTTTCTAATGTCTTCTTCTAAAACGATGGAGCCATGTTACACAGAGTTCGGCGAATCGTTATCAAAGCCATTTTTGATGTTGATGAGAGTATGAATACTAATATATTGGAGGGTAGAGGCTGCCCGCTGAATACTCGCGTTCTGTTAGCCGTTTGAACTGCATCGCGCTCGCTAGTTGGAGCTGACTCAATAACAATTAATTAACTGATTACGCACTAGCTCATACTTTTCTTTTGACGTTATTAATTCATATATGTAATAGTTTAACTCACTCTGATAAATCTCGTCCGACAATAGATTTTAGAATTTAAAATAATTCAGAGTTTGAACAGTTAGAAAATAAGATATTACAAAAAAAAGGTAAAAAGTTTGTATGCGTTTCTAAAAACTTAACTTTTAAATAGTACTCCATTTCTTTAACAAATGTCGGTTTCAACAATTCATCAGATGAGTGAGAGTCTGTTTGGTAAGAAAATATAATCTGTTTCATTCATGGCCATATCGATCGGCTGCTGTTCATCAATTTTAAAAATAGTTTCTCGAAGAGTACGATTGAGATAATACGTTTCTCCATAAATACGTAGCTAACCTTACAATTAATTTAATGTGGTCAGTGCTTTTGTTTTCATTCGACTTCCAATCACTAACTGCCCGCGGACGTCATAATACTCTCCCCGGTAACTAAACACTTCGTCGCCTCCCCCGCGACCCCTCGCACAACCGGAAGACACGCGCCGCTACGAAACTGATCAAATTAAAAATTTTATGTAATCGTTTCGGGAGATATCTACGTAGAGGCAGTTAATCGCGTCGTCAGTACTTCGTAAATAAATAAAGCAGCACGCAGCACGCAGGGCGCCGTCGAGTGTTAGCCTCGCGGCTGCCGAGACCCGGCCGCAGACCGGCCGGGCGTACCGAAAACATGCAGCGGCAATCGGCGAAAGCGGGAAGCGGCATCTAACGGACATATAACGTTAACCTTTCCATAGGTTACGGCAGTTCCACGATGTAAATAATAAAGACAACCTTCAAGAAGTGGGACCACAGACTTTTGTTCTTTTACAAATCACAAACTGTTTAAATTCTTCACCCAAGCGTTTACGATTCGTTTCAATGTCTAAATCGGCAGTTACGTTAAATAATATATTTCAAGTTTTGTAACGTTTTGATCGCTGAGATGATGAAGTAAATTTAAAGTAATTGTATCGCTTCGCTGACCGATTCGACGCGTCCGGTCGAGACGAGCTCCCGACGCGCGTCGGCCGCTCGCGGTGCCGGCCCGCGCTAGCCTCACGCGGCCTCCCACCGCGCGCCGGCGGGGTACTCTCAATGTAATTAGATTCTAGATGGATCGAGAGTTCGACCACCTGTGAGCAGTTCGGAGAGCTCCTTGCTCGCAGGGGCGGGCCCGCACTAGGAGGCGGGCCGGCGCGGGCCCGCACTAGGAGGCGGGCTGGCGCGGGCCCCACAGCCGCAGCGAGTAGTCGTCGGAGGCGGAGGCCAGCACGTCGTGGTGCGCGGGGTTCCACGCCACGGCGTTCACGCAGCGCGTGTGCCCCGACATCACCGCGATCGGCTCCTCGCCGCCGATGTGCCAGATGTACACCTGCCGCCACCGTCATTACATTAGTGAGGGCATTGCCTGCCTGTAATCTTGTTTTAGGATAGATAAACGCTTCTATCGTTGAAATTGAGTAATCGCTACGAATGAAGGGTAATGATCACCCAGCTCGGCGGATGCGAGGTCGATGATTACGAGCCTAGACTATGCATTGAAAAATCCGATATCTGTTTTGCCCGATCTGGGATATCACCGGATCGAGCACTTTGCCTCTCGGCCTCGAAGATATTCTGTAGACCGCATGGATGGTGAAGTGTCCATGGGCGAGGTTCGTACCTTGTTGTCCTCGCTGCCCGAGGCCACGAAGTCCTGGTGCGCGCCGCCGAAGGCCGCGTAGATGGTGAAGTGTCCATGGGCGAGGTTCGTACCTTGTTGTCCTCGCTGCCCGAGGCCACGAAGTCCTGGTGCGCGCCGCCGAAGGCCGCGTGGATTGTGAAGTGTCCCTGGCTGAGGCCGCGGAAGCGCCGCACGAGGGCGCGCGCGCGCACGTCCCACAAGTGTACACCCTGGTTGGCCACGTTCAGCAGCAGCAGCGTGTCCGCCGCGTTCAACGTCATCGCCATCACCGCGTGCTCCTCCTGGATCCTGCCGACCGGTCGCCATAAGGTCAGCGTCAGAGACAACAACGGGACACTACGCGTTTACACACTTCATTGTTGGCAATAAATGTACCAAAAACAAGCTTCCACATAGCTCTAGCTAGGTTGGGTATGTATCCGATCCGAATAAAACGAACGCTACTAAATAAAAGGTTCATAAAGAACACGAATCTTATTTATTATTGCAAATGTATCTCGAGGCCTATCGAAGACGTCAATAAAGTGGCACACCGCCGGATATTGGCGAATAAAGTGAAGAAACGATGCGAGAGTACAGACGGCTGCACATCGACCTATCCAAAACTCAAATTTCTTCAATGAATGTTCAACCATATGCCGTATACGTAAAGTTCAAAGTCTATTGAGGACATTTGTGGTAGTCTGATGTTCAGGCTTGTTTTTGAAGTTTGCCGATTGTCTCTGGGCATTTTCAGGACTTTAATGTATTGCAACATATTTACCACTATTCGGACCTTTGTGATGTGCATACGTTTGTACTTAAATGAGCATTATCAATATACCTATTGTGACTGTATGAAACAATTGAAAGTATTTGAAGTTGAGTGTAAAAGAGGGTATGTAGTGTATACGCACACGTTGCGGTCGGTGAGGTCCGCGAAGTCGTAGGAGCGCACGCGGTGGTGCGTGTCCGCGGCCAGCACGCTGCGGCCGTCCGCGCGGCACGCCAGCGCGTTCACGCGCACGCCGTCCCAGCTGTTGATCAGCGCGCCCTGAGGAACAGCCAACGCCTCGACGTCCACAAAGAGACACAGATACCTCCTCATCCTCAGTAGTTGAGGATTCCGGGTAAAATGCGCTTCCACCATTGGCCCTTACCATCCATCACTTAACATCGGGTGAGATGAAAGCACTGTACTTACTCGTAAGACATAAAAAAGCTTCAAGCCTATTACGCCGGATCCGCGCTCTCGGGCGAGGCTTCTACACCTAGATTACTATTTGAAATCTTCAAGCGCGTCTTCTTATTCGTGCGGAGACGGACAAAGAATACAATCCTCCGCCCCTTCCGGTGGGTGTCGTAAGAGGCGACTAACATAATTTAGAGCTCCCATATGCTCCACTGCGTGGTAGGGCTTGCCCGTCTGGTTATTGACCACCGTACGCATGGTGTAAAACCCGTCAAGTGACCGCTTGACGTACGCGTTTCGGGATCAGCCAGCGTATAACCAGAGCTCGAGTGGATGGTGCTGCGATGCATTTGATCTGTGGAGGCTTCCGCCGAACCAGTGCCAGGAGGAACTTGTTAACCCGCCGACCAGGGAGACCCGTAGAAACAGCAGTGAAACCATGCCACGCATAATCTCGGGGTGGTCCGTCATGCCGGTTGGTGACCGGAAGATCGGGTCCCGGGGGCCCTTCCGTTCGGCGGGTAATGATACTCATCTAGTAGGCAGATCCCTGGTGAAACAGGCCGCTGCACTTTGACCATTTGCATCGCGGTAGCATTTCCTCGCTTCACGCCTCCCTTCTTTTCTCCACCACGACAGCGCCTAACCTAACCTAAAACTGGTCCTACAGCGGTGCACACCCCCACCACAACCATACCGTTTGAGGTCGAGTTCGCTAACATCCGCGGACTCCATGCAAACCTCAATGCCGTCCACCACCAACTTGAGACGGCACGGCCAGCAATGTCGTTTTTGACGGAGACGTAAATAATCTGTCCGGCCGACACCAGCTACCTGCACTATTCGGGCTTTGTGCTTGAAGAATCCTTCAAAGCCAAAGCCGGAGTTTGCTTATTCGTTCGGACGGATGTTTGCTGTCGCCGTCTGCGCTGTCTGGAGGACCCTTCCTTTTCCCTCCTTGTGGCACACGTTGACTTGGCCTTTCACAACCGTGTCTACGTCTGCTTCTACTGATCCCATAAAGGCGACATGGAGACAACTCGAGTTATGGAACTATGGATATGGTTATTATCTTAGTCGGGTAGCAGATGATGCGCAGGATCGGTTTCCATCGACGGAATTAGTGTTTTTGGGGGACTTTAATGCTCACGAGTTGTGGATAAGTTCCTCCAAAACTGACCATGCTGGTAGAACTGCCCACGCATTCGCTCTTACGCGCGACCTAACTCAACTGGTGAACCAGCCCGACAGCTAGTGCGATTGCAGTTGCTGGTGAGATAGATTTAGGGATGGAATACTATATCCGCATTCCTATCTCACCAGCAAAGGCAGGCGCAACCGAAGGTTCAACCGCGAGTGTGCCGCGATTGGATCAGGGGTAAAGCTCTTCGGGATCCCGAAACCCGCTCGCTGAAAGCAGCTTATAATAATGCCACCAAGTCCTGCAAAAGAGCTTACTTTAGAGCGGATGCCGAGCGCGTTGCACGGGTCGGCCAAGAACTACTGACGCATCCTACAAGCAGCCGTAGCTACTGGCGTCTGGCCAAAGCCGTGCAATCGAACTTCTGCCAGCCCTCGCTGCCACCACTGAGATGTCCTGACGGAACTTTAGCTCACAAACCGCAAGAGAAGGTCGATCTCCTGGCCAAACTCTTTGCGGCTTACTCCCATATCGATGACTGCAATGCACAGCCACCTACAATCTTTCACTGTGGCCACACAATGCCAGATTTTAAATGAAAATGAAAACTTTATTGCCATAAACATAAGAAGAGAGAAATAAAAGTAATACTAACTACAATTATTAATATATAACTAATTAACGTTAAAAAGTAAAAATAAAATAGTACAAATCAAAGTTTATTGGCAATGGGTACCAAGTCTTAGCAAAGTGCTAGGCGCAGCCCAGCGCTGGTTTTCAGACTGGTCCCTTGAAGGGTACGATTTGGTCAGAAGGAAGAGAATGTGTTTTTGAGACATAAAAGTATAGTAATTAATACAAGAAAAATTAAAATCAGGCAGTGTGATGTCCGTGCGGAGCTGCAGTCTATCAATGTCCGGGAAGCTAATGGCCCTGATGGCATCCCTCCAATAGTCCTAAAAATGTGGCCAGCGGAGTTGTCTCCCGTGTTAATGCGCCTTTACTGTCTCTCGCTCTCTTCAGGTTGCGTGCCGGTCTCGTGGAGAGAGGCTAATGTGCAACCGGTCCCCAAAAGGAGATCGGTCAGATCCATCGAATTACCGCCCCATAGCCGTAACTTTAGTTTTGTGCAAAGTAATGGAGCGCATTTTAAATAAACAACTTATCCACGAAGAACACTCCATAATTCACAATCGCCAATACGTGTTTCGGCCGAAACGGTCAACGGGTGATCTTCTAGCGTACGTTGCACATCTATGGGGTGAGGCTATTGACAAGCGTGGTTAGTCGGTGGCTGTTAGCCTTGACTGTTAGTATTGCGTGTAGTATTGCTCGCACATCTGGGACGGTTCCACAAAGTGCCTTCTCGGTGCCTTGGACAGATTGCAGCGTCGCGCTGAACGCATTATCGGCAATGCAGAAGTCGCAAATACTCTTGAATCTCTGCAATTGCGTAGAGAAGTTGCGTCACTCAGCGTGTTTTACCGTATTTTTTTCCTTCCTTCATAGGAGTACATGTGCTGTTATTCAGAGTCACCGCTTCACTGTTTCAAATATGGTTATAGAACTTTATTCTCATAAAAGACATACATGTCACTTACTCGAGAACAAATTTTTTAAGTACAAATTTGCATCGTGGCAATCTAAATAAAAACAAAATAAATGAAGTAACTTACAATTTCAAACAAATATCAAAAAAAAAAAGTTATAAAACAAATTTAAAAGTAGCCTATTCAGAATGTATAAGCACCGAGTGCACAGACACCTCGTGTATTCAGTTCCGTAGCAAGGTATAGTCCGAAAGAATATGTCTGGATAATCTCGCCTTAAATGCTCCGAGAGTATCCGCGCTCTTAATGTTCGATGGAAGTTTGTTAAAGAGCTGTGCTCCCTCAAAGGTAATGGTCTTCTTTCCATAGTTGGTCCGTATCTTAGGTAAAACAAGATGATAAGGTCTCCGTTTGCTTCTCTTATGTATTTGATTGATATTTGAAAATGTAGTATTGGTATGTATGATTTTGCTAACAATTTTATAAACTAAGATGCAAGTAGAATAATTAAATAATTGTTTGATGTTCATGAGATTTGTCTGTTTGTAAATTTTTTTGGTACATGTTAAATATGGATAGTGAAATAACATTTTTATTATTTTGTTTTGAGCTACTTGAAGCTGAGCTAACTTAGTTTTGGATGCGTTGCCCCATATTTCGATCAGATACAAGAGATGGGATTTGACCAATGAGTTGTAGACTGTTAAGCGAACTTGACGCGGAAGGCCACGAACGACACCTCTTAAAGTACCCATGAGAGAAGAGAGCTTACTCTTTATGTGATCGATCTGCGCATTCCACGTCAAATGGCTGTCAATGTGCAACCCAAGATATTTTTCATGTTTTTTTTCTAAAAGATGTACATTATTTATTGACAGGGGTGTAAATGGTACGATTTTTTTTTGTCTAGACTTAAAAACTACATAACAAGTTTTGGCTATATTAATAGTTAATAGGTTACATTGAAACCAATCGTAAACTTTGTCAATATCTGCCTGTGCTTGTGTAACAATATTACTGATACTTGCACCGAAGTAAAACAAACAGGTATCGTCTGCATATAGAGTTATCTCCCCATGTAGGTTGATCTCATTAATGTTATTTACATTGAACTTGAACTTGAATTGAACTTGTCTGGAGTGCGGCAAACGCTATGCTAAAACGGCGGCTGCGCATTCTCGTTCGTTCAGGATGTACAGTCACGAGCATCAACATGTAAACAGTGTAGCTCTTAAAACAATGGAATAACAGTCAAAACTAGTTAAAAGTGCATAACATGTCAATGCACGTGACTGAACGACAGTAAGCCGCTGCGGCGATTCTTTATAAAATTACATGAAATGATACAGTCCCCGTTTGAGGACACATCTAAAAAAATACTTTTAATTCAGGGGATTACCCTTGAATAGAATGTGTACTTACTTTAATGAAATTTGCAATGATATTTTTATGTGTAGTGATCTTTATTTCAAGAGATCACTCATAGACAGTGGCGTAACTATACCATCTGAGGCCCGTGGCAAATCCATTAGATGGGCCCCCCTCAGTAAAAAAAATTATAAGATATTCCATCTTTTGATACTATGCCCAAAAAATTACAAATTTGTTGAACTGTTTAAAAAAAATTCTATATCAGTAACCTCTCTAACTGCATCAATAAGTACTAGATTTAAGTTATGCAGCACAGTGAACATATACTGTATTTGGCTTGATATCTTTTATGAGTTTTTGAACTCCACCTTAAGTGCCTTTCATTGTTAGCACCATCATATCCTTGTTCTCGACACTTGTTTAGAGTCATTTATGGATTTATCAATATTCCCCTTCTACAATAGCCCCTTCCCCACTTCTCTATGAAATACCTTTTGATGGGCTAAAATTTTCCGTAGGTCAATCAGGTATATAAGTTATCTTAAAATAGTAATAAATAGGCATCTACGCATATAATTTAAAGAAGATTCTACAATTTTCTCAAAATATTGTAGATGTCTTATTAAATATTGCAACATTTTTCATTGCTGCTCCACTCTTATTAGTTAATAGCCTAAAGCCTCCCTCAATAAATGGACTATTCAATACAAAAATAATTTCAACCAAACAAACAAACTCTTTAGCTTTATAATATTATTATAGATAACTTTCGTTTCTTTGCATTTTCTGAGAACATTTACCATAGTAATGTATATATTTTTTACACCATCAGAAAGTAAAGATTTTAACGAACAAAAAGCCTACCGACTTATTAAAAAAAGCAGATATTTTGACGCGAGAATAAAGAAAAAAAATATTTTTTTGTAAAAGATAAACATAAAAAACCAAACACTTGGTTATTTGAATTTGTCACATATATTTTGAGGTTATGTGAAAAAAGTGTAAATACAAAAGTTGTAGATCTTTTTATTACCTACAACTTTGCCATTTAACTTTTTTCCATAGAACTTGTAGTTTTGCCGGAAATCGAGATAAACCGTTTTTTACCCTATAACCCCCCACCCCTTCCCACTTCCCGACCTCAAATCGCCCGTAAATTATTATTCCTTTCATTTTTGTTATATTCTCTTCCATTTCCAATGGGTTTCATCCTGCTATGATTTTGTTTCTCATTTTACCATTTTCAAAGGCTCATCCCTGGTTTAATAAGGTTAACTCAGTAAAAAATGACAGTTTTCCGTACATTTTACCTCCCCTATTACATCTATCTAGGGAATGTTTTTCGAAAAATGCTAAAACACGTCATTCTTTATTTTTATTGAGAAATCTAATTATCGATTAAAATAATTCATTTTATAGTTCTTACTTTAAAAATAACGTTTTCTCAAAAAAAAACTTCTTCCGTTTTTTACTAAGAAAAATAAACGAAATTCCTGAGACACGTCATTCTTTATTTCTTTTCAAGAAGCCAAATACCAATTTTCATGTATTTCACTTTAAAACTGACGGATTTTCATACACACTTTCTCCCCCTATTTGACCCCTTTAAGGGATGATTTCCAAAAAATCCTTTCTTAGTGGCTGATTACGTCACTCAATTAATCTACAGTCCAAATTTCATCTTATTCGCTTCAGCGGTTTCGGCTCGGCGATGATGAATCAGTCAGTCAGGAGTCCTGACTTTATACATATAATGACTTGTCCAGACTCAGGACAATAGGTCCTGAAAGGTCCTGGCTGAGTAACTTTAGATGATTTTAAGTTCTTATATAAAATTTATAATATTTACTACATTCTATTAAAAATTTTAGGTTACTTCTGAGCTCGCGGCCTCTCGGGCTGGGGGCCCCCTATGGCCCGGGGCCCGTGGCATTTTGCCAGCCCTGCCACCCTATAGTTACGCCACTGCTCATAGACATGACATTATCGTGTCAATGGCATTTTACATCTTGCAGGAGGTGGAGTTGGTTATCGCTGGTGCCTTCTCATCGCATAGCCATATTTAGCATCGGAAATCCGGGAGTCTCTGCCACAAGTGTCATTCCAGCTACTAGCGGTCGCGTCTGCTAATGGCCTCTAGGAGTTGCCCGGATGCACAGAATATCGCAGTGAGATTAATGACAGAGATCTAAGAGAAGATATGATTTTGCCGAGGAAAAACCTTCTATGATGAACGTCGACATCGTATCTATATTACAAATTAAACCCGAGTACCCGAAGGGGAACCTCATAAGAAGGTTCAATGTCGCCCAAAGAGCAACTGAGAGGGCTATGCTTGGGGTTTCTCTACGGGGTCGATCAGAAATGAGAAGATCCGTAAAATGAACAAAGGTTACCGACATAGCCCGAAGAGTCGCTGAGCTCCAGTGATAGTAGCAGGGTACTATTAGCAGGACTGGTGGCCGCTGGGGCGAAACAGTTCTCAAAAAAACACAGTGTGGACAGGCCTCCAACAAGGTGAGCCGACGATTTGGAGAAGGTCGCGGGTAGTCGCTAATAGCTAACAGCACAAAACCGGTCGAGATCTTTGGGGGAGCCTTTGTCCAGCAGTGGACGTCTCTTGGCTGAGATGATGATGATGATGATGATGTATAATGAGCAAAGGCACTGACGTCGATGCTGCAGTGGTAGAACTGTCCGCGCGCGCCGCCGCACACGAACTTGTCGCCGGCCGCGTGCCACGCCACCGCCGTCAGCGAGTCCTCCTGCGAGTGCGACATCTTCAGGTGCAGCGTCTCCGTCTGGGGACAGGGCACCGGTTACGTACCACGCGCATGTTGCTACACGAGGAGGAGAAGAGACAAGCGCGGCGACCTTTTAATCTCACCGGTGATCTCGAAATTAAAAGTGACATGAGATACACTGAAATATAATATTTTTACATTATTTACAGTTTGGTTATTAAGATATACAGCGTGTTAGTTAAAACGAGGGATATATTAAATCCTATGGTAGTTTATGCCTGGGTAAACATAAATAAATAAATAAAAACGGCGCAGACTGCCCGCGGCGGGGCGCCGGGGCACGCGCCGCGAGGCGGGGATGAAAGCGTGGCCTCGCGGGTTGCGTGCGGTGTGTGCAGTCAGTCAGCACATATTTGAACTTTTACCGCGCTTAGTGTATACGCTAAATTATTTATTAGGATTATGAAAAAAAATAAGAATATTTTTTTTTAATGAAACAGATCGGGAATCGAATACCTAATGTCCTCCCTTAATATGTCCCTCGTTTCAACTAATAAGCTGTATGCCGTTCCAGAATTGTCGGTATCAAAAATAAGTTACCGGTGACTTTGACTATGGGAAAAAGGAGCACTCGTAATTGATATAATAGCGTGAGAATTAGCCACCGTTCAAAAATCGCCCCCTAGGCGATTACATCGTATCATACGTAGCACAATCGATTCGAATGCTATACAACTACTGCAATTGAAAAACAAAAACAATTTTCTGTTATTGTATATCAAGTCGAATCGTTGATACACAAAAAATACGGTATATGTTCAAGATAATATGATGTTGCTCTGATCATAGCACGGTAAAGTGTTGGCCTGTGAAGAAACGATCTAGAAAGTGCAGTAAATTATATTTTTAGTGTAAATTCATTGCTAATTCTAAAACCGTATTTCTTTTTCGAGGAGCTCGATGGCGCAGTGGTTAACGCGCCTCGTCTGCGAGTGCTGAGGTTAAGCAACTTTCACAAAGGCCGATCATCAGATGGGTGACCAAAAATGTATTATCTCGAGCTCCTTCGTGCTTTGGAAGGCACATAAAGCCGTTGTGGTCCCGGCTGCATTACCAGTCGTTAACAACCACCAATCCACACTGGGCCCGCGCGTGGTGGTTCATGGTCCGTTCTCCCTATCCATCCATAGAGAAGGCTCGTGCCTTAACAGTGGGGACATAAAATGAGCTGATCTCCCTGTGACCACGGACCCTGCAAAGGATCCGAAACGTCAGGAAAAACATTAAATAATGTAAAGTAAAATAAACGCGAGTAGATCCGTAAAAGTTGTTTCATTTAAATGTGTAGTGTTCGCGTAAACTTTAGAAAACAATAACTGTATTTAAAATAAAATGGATAGATTCGTTCAATACAAAAAAGACATGTGAGCCTTGTTGGAACACCCGAGAATAGTGGGACCTTTTACAGTCCCATTTACCTCATTATACAATATAATTTTAAATGTGATGATCGGTTGGCCTCCTGAGCCCTGCGTCGTAGCGTGCGCACCTGCATGTTCCATATCCAGAGGTCGGGGCAGTCCTCGGGCCCGGCGGCCAGCAGGTAGCGGCCGTCGGGGCTCCAGCTCACGAACGACACGCCGTACGAGTGGCCCTCCAGCGACTTCCTGCAGAAACAGTACGAGTCGGTTGATGAACAGCAGGTTTCAAGTGGACAACCGTGATGGGATTTGATTGTGGCCAGTGTTTGAGGTCCAGTCATTGAGGATTTTGGGCAAAAATAAATTTTGTTAAAACTACAATATGAAAAAAAAAACTTTTACCTAGAAACTAAATAGAAAATATTTTATAGTTGGTGTTTCAATAAAAAATATAGTTTATTGTACACAATTACACATTTCTTAATGTACGACCTAGCTACGTACAGTGGACCAGTACCTATAGTCAGTTGACCTCATTTGCACCTTTTATTAAATACTCACCAACAGCGGCAGCGTCGCGGGTATTAAATAAATAATAAATAAATAAATTTTTTATTCAGAACTTTTACAGGGTACAATACAATGAGTGTACGATAACAGCCACAATGGTTTCTCAACTGTGTCGCAGCTGTTAGCGCCCACCTCCAAAATTTTAGAGGCATCAGAACGTTCCGAATGTAACAGAGATTATATTTAAATTTTAAACATTTTTACAAAATCAGTAAAAGTTAGGTACCTAAGTGTGTTTGTGTGAGTGTGTGTATGTGGTGAGAATGTTTGTGTGTGTGTGTGGTGTGAATGCTTGTGTGTGTGGTGTATTTTGTATTTATAGTGAGAGTGTAGTGTGAAAGGGGGGGAGTGTATTATAGGAATTAGGGAGTGGAATCAAACACTAAATGAGCCTCTTCGCCCTACGATGTTAGTCTTGGGATCGGTGAGCAAACCACTAAGAGGATCAGTATGTGTCGTTATAAAATAAACATTCTAAGAATAAAATCAGCCAGCGAGTTTCTGTTGTCTAACAAATGCTCAAGAAGTTTTCGGTGTCCAGGTACGTTAGTTTTAGTAACCAGTTATTTATATTGATTTTACATTCGCGTAACGTTAGCGGATATACGTTCAGTAGTCTGTTTACTTTGTTATATAAGAGGGGTGCGAAAAAATAAAAGTGACGTCTAGCAATGGCTAGTCTACAAATTTCAGATTTGCAGATCCGGTCAGATCTACGTATGTTTGCTATGGCTTCATGATTATAAGTTAGTTGGGTGTGCTTGCGTAATACGGTTTGTAGAAGGTAGATTTGGCGAACAGTCAGCACCTCAGTATGTTCATATAATAGAGAAGTAGGGAAAAGAATAGGCTTAAAGCACATTACTATTATTATTATTATTCATTACTATTTTACCATTTAGTCGTAGAAATGAGAGTATACTAATTTATATTTCATTTTTTTTCTATTTATCAATGCTTTCTTTCTTAATAATTTTTAAAAGTGATATTTGATTTTTAGAAAGTTTTAACTACTTATAATTTAATAATTAGGCAGAGGCCCGACAAATTAATACTTGTGCAGACAAATGAATACTAAGCACTGACCTGAAGGAGAGTCGCTTGGCGGCGGGGTCGAAGTCCCAGATCATGACGGTGTTGTCCTTGGAGCCCGACGCCAGCTTGGAGCCGTCCGGCGACCACTTGCAGTACCACACCTCGTCGCAGTGCTCGTTCAGCACCTGCGCGCGCCGAGGCAAGCAACGGAAAGTCAAAATACAATACAATACATAACACAAATATAAAAGACTAATAAAGTTGTGTACAGGCACAATACGTTTCTTGTTAAGGGTGCGCCGTCCGTAAGCGACAAGTATCATATATTTTATTTAAAATGTCTTCGTCCATACTTATTTGATGCCGCGCGGTCATACTAAATTTGTATGGGGAATTTAACGTGTTAATATGAAAAATAATAATTTAAAAAACCGCTCTATACTATATCGAAAATGTGAGACGGACGATTTATAGTTAAGACATTGGTGATTGAGTTGGTTTGAGCCATGATAGCATATATTTGGCAGTGCACCTGACCCGGCATGTCATGGGGTGGTTCAAATCCCGCTCGTGGAATTTTTTCAACACTTTGTCTTTTCTCAAATTGTAATTTTTTCGCAACAAAATTTGCGTAAAATGATATGTAAATAATCATAACATTGGTGATTGTTTAGACATAATTAGAGGAATAATAATTTAGATAAACTATAAGATATCAATTAAACGCCGCCACTCGTTTTCATGATTTTTGTAGAAAAAACTATAGTGTGTAATGAATTTATGGGTCGAGCTAATTGTAAACACGTTCCCTTTGACCCTAAATATATATTTTGTTTATGTAATATGATAGTTTTTTCATCACATATCAACTTAACCGTGACTACACTTTTTTGGTCGGCGCACCCTCAAATTTATAGCAGTCAAGGTTCGATTTATTTATTTTATTTTAATTTACTAAATAAAAAACTATGTTACATAAATGCTAAGTACAGCCTTCTATTATTGACCGCCACGGCATGCGAATGTAGAGAATTTGTGTAAATTTTAAAGATAATTAGTAATAACAAACCTAACAATATAAATAAGAGGAAAAAATATACAACTCATTTCAAATGCTAGTAAGAATTACGTAGGGTTTAAGTAGCTTTCGGACATCAGTTTTCTAAAGTGGACACTTAGATTAAATATGTCAATGTCAGCGTTGGATCGTGAATTCGTGACAAAACATTATAATGTCGCTGTAGCCTATTAAGTGTTGAATGGTGACCCAAGTTGCTCTTAGAGAGCTGCTCAGAAAATATATTAAATCTACTGATGCGTGACAATTTTCTTGGTGCGTTAATATTCATTTGTCCTAAGAGATTCAAACAATCGAGGTCACCACGCATCAACCTAAACAGGTTGACTTTTTTATCACCGTCCAAACCTTCTGAGATGACTCCCGTGATGCACCCTTCTGACATACCGCGACATCAAATTATTTGAACATTTTATAAATAGCTTGCTTACTTACTTCTTTACTGACTTCAATATTTGTAAAAATATTATGATCGGATAATCGGACCACAAGTGGACCTGGATGAATCCCGATGGTGCAACAAAAAACGAGATTGACTTTATTATGTCGACAAGGAAACAAATATTCAATGATGTCCCTGTGATCAGTGATGGGCAAAAAGTAATCAGATTAATGATTAAGGATTACGACTACAATTTGTAATCTTCAATCACGATTACAGATTACAGAAATTAATCAAAAATGTAATCATATCGGTGATTAATGATTATAAATCTGTAATCGTAATCTTGATTACTTTTGTGATTGATTAATAAAACCAACAGTCGGAACGTTAAAAAATAAAATAACTTTATTTTTTTTATCAGTCTCATACACTGTTCTTTTCGGATAATTATTTTACGCAAAAAAATTGCTGCATGGTAATTTTTCTGGTACTCGATACTTTCAAACTTTAAAAAAATACTCGATCACGTACAATAAAAGAATTACGTCGTCTCGTATCGTCTCCTTGCGCTCGATTCGTTTGACTGATGCGCACTGAACAAAATGGCGCGTGTGCACTTGTCGACTATCGACAATGCGGACGCGGCGATTGGCTAGCCGGTGATCGTACAATACCCTGTCCTCCGCACCCTTACCGCGCGTCTTACGTAGTAGGTATAATTTATAGTACAATAAAGCCAACCACTCAATTTCTAGATGCATACTTACAAATTCTGATAATTAATGGCAAATTTCATTAATTCCTAAACCATAATTCATATAAACTTAGTTAAGAATAATCATGTAATTTAGATTACTGACTACTGTAATCAAGATTAAAGATTATATGTTTAATCTTGATTAAAAGTAATCACGACTACTTTAATCTGATTAAAAGTAATCATGATTACTTTCAATCAGATTATTAATCTGATTAAAAAAGTAGTTGATTACGCCCAACTCTG
>CAUJAO010000358.1:0-16683 GCA_963082485.1 Eudonia mercurella
AACGGAGTTTAATTGGAGTTAACCCCCAAAACCGTGAGTCCACAACCACAATGTTGTTTCGCTCATACAACGAAGTGTATAATGTTAGCAAACATTAAGTGGATGAACATGTTCATGTCATCATAATAATTTAAACCCCTGCCGGACCTAATAGGATTAATAGGGACCACTCATATAAATCCATAATGTAGCTGAGAATGCTTTTCACATTACAAAACATTTATTTTTATTGTTTTATCTAAAATTTTAAATCAGCCTGACCACTCAAATGAAAGAATTGCGCTCATAGAGGAAGCTTCTTAATAATATGACAAATGCGAATATTCCGAATATTACCCCATACCATGACTTACATACTAGCTAGACCGTAAATGTGTATCAAAAGTTACAAGCCAAACATTACAGTTAACAAGGGCTCCTAAATTTTAATCTACAATAAAACGATTTTTTATTCATCGTATTTTTTGATAATAATGATGCAGATAGCCGGACCATTTTAATGTACTCTACACTGCATCATCAGTCCTGCGACCCTATTTATATAAGTATAAATAGGTTATAGATTATTATTAGGTTTACAGCACTATCTTGAATAATTAGCAGAAAATTCTTTAATGTTTCGCCACAAGAATATCGCGCTAGACATTGGGCATTATGTAAAAGATTGCTATTATTTTTGGATGTAACTGCTCACTGTGGCGGCTGCGGTTGGTGGGGCTGCGGCTGGTGGGGCTGTGGTTGGTGGGGCTGTGTTTGATGGGGCTGTGGCTGGTGAGGCTGCGGCTGGTGGGGTTGCGGTTGGTGGGGCTGCGTCTGGTGGAGCTTTGTTTGGTGAGGCTGCGGCTGGTGAGACTGCGGCTGGTGAGACTGCGGCTGGGGGGGCTGCGATTGTTGGGGCTGCAGCTGGTGGTGCTGTGATTGTTGAGGCTGCTGCTGGTGAGACTGTGGCTGGTGGGACTGCGGCTGGTGGGATTGCGCCTGATGCAACTGTGCCTGGTGGGGCTCCTCCGGCGGCGTCGACGGCGGTGGCGGGTAGTCTGATTGCTGCTCCAGCCGCTGAGCCTCGAACATTATTTCTGCTGGCAAACGCGGTGGAAGCACCTCCGGGTCCAAGTACGAGCGTGGCACCTGTTGAGTGGATGTTGTTACATTACAACCATCATCAGCTTTCGGAGGTCAGTGATTTCTATAACTCGGGGCAATTTAATTGCCTTATTTGGAAGTAAAAGGAATCAAAAGAAAACTGTAACATTTTTCTACATCTTATATGGAAATTACCTATTTCAAGATTGTACGCTTATAGTCACAGACTTTGTGATAACTCAGTTAGCACGTAATTGATACCTCGCTTTTTAATAGCTTATAATGGTCCCACTGCTGAATGTAAATGTCACGTCCTATCCTGATTATTTTATAATATAAATTGATCAGGAAATTTTCATCAGCAAAGTCGAGGGGATCGGGGGAATTATCTTCATCATATTATTATTGAACCGGAAGTCATATTTTATAATGAAGTGCTTAAACAAAGAGGCAGTTAGACTTACATTAAAGAGCGGCTGCAAGATGCCAGCAGCCACTCTTTGACTTGGTGGTCTACTTTTGCTGCCGCACGATCGTCTTTCAAGGAAGTCATATGTACCGTGTTACCACTAGAACAAAGAGGCAGCTAGACTTACGTTAATGAGCTGCCGGATGCCGAGCCCCGCTAGCAGCAGCTGCTTCTTGACCTGGCGGTCTACTACAGCTGTTACTAGATCGTCTCAGGAGGACAATCATATAAACCGGTGGGGTAACTGCTAGAACACAGAGGCAGCTAGACTTACGTTAATGTACTGCCGGATGCCGAGCCCCACTAGCAGCAGCTGCTTCTGGACCTGAAGGTCTACTCCTGCTTTTACTCGATCGTCTCTTGAGGACAATTATATAAATCGATGATGTAACCGCTAGAACACAGAGGCAGCTAGACTTACGTTAATAAGCTGCTACAAGATGCCAAGCGTCGCGTCGCGTCGTTAGCAGCAGCTGCTCCTTGACCTGGTGGTCTACTTCTGCTGGCGCACAACCGTCTTTTAAAGACAATCATAATGTACCAATGGTGTAACCGCTAGAACACAGAAGCAGCTAGACTTACGTTAATAAGCGGCTGCAAGATGCCAAGCGTTGCGTCGCTAACAGCAGCTGCTCCTTGACCTGGTAGTCTACTTCTGCTGGCGCACGATCGTCTTTGTACGGTACATATGATTGTCTTTAAAAGATGATCCCTAGCGATTATTCGCTAGAACACAGAGGCAACTAGACTTACGTCAATAAGAGGCTGCAAAAGGCCAAGTCTGGCCAACAGCAGCTGCTCCTTGACCTGGCGAAGCTCTTCTTGCTGGCGCACAATCATATCTTGCAGCTCCTCGTGCTTCCGCTGTAGCTGTTCCTGCCACGGCCACTAGCTCGCATCAAATGTCAATGACAACAACTTTTTAAGCCACATGAATAAACGGGCCGTTTCTATGAACATATGGGATAGAATAATCTTTCTTTTTTAAATATGTGGCAGTGGCACGTTAAATTTGCCACTTTAATAACTCTTACTGGGACAGCGTAGCTATTATAGTATAGTCGGTCATGAAATTGCTGTACCACTTCTGACAAAAACTTCCATTACAAAAAAAATTGTTAAGGCTCATAGTCAATGATGAAAACGTATCTGCCACTTGGTCTTACAAGATAAAATTAGACCTTATTGTTTGGTACAGCAATTTCGTAATCGACTATACATATTCATGGTATAAAACAAAATACAGTCAAATGAGTGAAAAATCGAGTGTTACATTTATCACGCGTTTTAATTATTTTTTTCGTACAATGTAATCTAAGGTGTAGTCCTGGCGTAGATGCGTAGATGCATAGATCGCCAGAGACATCCATTTTACCAGCTACTCAAGGATCTATAGCAGTGAGCAATGTTACACTTGATTCATAGTACACCGTTCCACGGTAAGGTTCTGGTTTCTGCCCGCAGCATCGCCCTAGACTCTAAGGCCTAGAGGAATTCATAGTGACAATCCTTATCGCGTGGCTTCGGAAACTTAGTATTATTGATATGATAAGTAGCCTATGGTACCCTCGAGTTCTTTAACAACACACAGTTTTGCATTAACAATATTGACTTAACAGACAACCCCTGACAGTCCCAATAGACCGTCATACGACGAAACGTTGAATTAGCGACTTTATATGTGAACTCAGAGTTAATCCGTTGCAGTGGGCATTGTTGTGTTGAGAACTTTATTTGAGATAGAACTTGCTGTTGGCTTTGGCCTTTACAGCGTAACCAAAAAGGGGCTGGTGAGAATCTTGGTAACTCCTCAAATAGTGGTTAAACAACCATGAAGGTAAAAAGGGGTATTAGGGACATTTCGGTCCGTGGCTGGCACTTTCGTATATTGATCTTAGTACTCACGCCTGCACGTCAACCTATACAAAACTGTCAAATTATAATAAATATTCAACCATCTATATACATATAATGACTTGTCCTGACTGATTCATCATCTCCAAGCCGAAACCGCTGAAGCTAATTAGATGAAATTTGGACTGTAGGTTAATTGAGTGACGTAATTAGCCACTAAGAGGATTTTACGGAAATCATATCCTAAGGCGTCAAATAGGGGGTGGAAGTATGTATGAAAGTCCGTCAATTTTGAAGCAAAATACATGAGAATTGGTATTTGGCTTTTTGAAGAGAAATAATGAATGACATGACTCAAGAATTTTATTTATTTTCCATTAAATGAGTAAAAAAGAGAAGAAGGTTTTTTTGGGGAAATTGTTATTTTTAAAGTAATAATTATAAAAATTAATAATTTAATCGATCTCTTATAGATATTTCTTAAAAATAAAGAATGACATGTTTTGCATTTTTCGAAAAACCTCGCCTAGAGGGATGATAAAAGGTTGGAGAGTTTGTATGGAAATCTGTGATTCCTTAAATTTTGCTATTTGAAGTATTTTAAGATTTTTGGAAAAAAAGATCCCTTAAATTGGGGATAATAATTTGTACAGGAGGTTTCAAAACGGACCAAAACTACATATACAGAGAATGACCTTTACGATGTTTTGTGTCACTTTTACTAATTCTAGCTCGCATGGATGGGCTTTTTAATGATAAAAAATGAAAATGTTAATGTTTAAATGACGTGACACGTTTAGCTGCCTAAACCTTATTACTTATAATAAGTTTAATAAGTTTGGCTTTTATTACGAATAAACACACGTCGTGTAGCCCATGTGAGCAAAGCCGCGAACAAAAGCTAGTATACTATATACATAAAATTCAAAGTCTAATGAGGAAATTTGATAGATTGTGGTAGTCTCACGTGCAGGCGTGTATACATTGCGCTACAGCGGGCAGAAACCATAACTTTAAACCATTTAGTACCAGGGGGTCGACCGCCTAACTCTCTCGCTTTTGATCGCTTTGAAGGCGAGGCGAGGAGGAGGCGTCATCTTGTCACTTCGAAAGCAATATGAAAGCAATATCAAAAGCTATAGGCTATAGTTTTCGATATTATTCGATATTATATTTCGATATTATATTAGAAAGCGAGGCGAGGGCCTCGCTTTCAAAGCGATCGAAAGCGAGAGTGTTAGGCGGTTGGGGGGCAGGTGTTTTTTTTTTAGAACAAAACGTTAAAGACGTTTTTTTCTAAAAATAGAAGGTTCATTAAGTTTCCTGTGTACTGTATGAATAACGATCACAACTTATTTAAAAAGGCACATTTATATTGTGCAACAGGCAGATGTAATGACTTGTTTACACCAAGCGACTAAACCAGACCAGTCCAAGCGACAAGCATTATAAAACAATGAATACTGTAATTAAATAGAGTATAATAAATGTTGATACATCGCTATTTTTAATGAAATTTACATAGTATTTTTTTGTAAAGTTGTTAATGAATTATTGGTATAATGATTTTTTATCAGTTAAGTATATTAATGATATTGAATATGAATGGCGCGTTGGTATAGACGAGTCATATATAAATAATGCGACAGTTATGTGCAGTTGCGCATACCAGAAAAGGAAAGGCATACAGTGAAATTTCTATTTAGGGCTAGGTTTTCAACTCTCAGTTATTATCTGATTTTAAAATGTGTATTAATCAAAAATGTTACCTGATATAAAAAAGACTTGTAAAGACAAATTTACTTATACTTACTTATAAAAAACTTAACTAGTTGGTTTTATTACCCACCAGTTATTATTGTAAAATAATAAGGGGAGGGGATAATAATTGTAAAATCATTATATCATTAGTTAAAGCCGTAATAAGGTTTTCCTGAGAATTGAAAAATCAGCTTCGTACACTCACAACAAAGTTAGTATTAATGAATAAAATAATTTACTTTATTAATTTATTAATTTTGCTTAATTAATGTACAATACATAATAATATATAATTAATTAGCTTTATTGTTGTGACTAAAATATATGTAAAATAAACATACATATGTGTTTACACATAAACAAATTGAGGGGGGTTAAGGCAACTCGTAAGCATGTATCCTAGGCATATCTTTTAGTATCCAAACGTGGTCACGGGTCGACTACTTAAAAGTTGCGTTTAGCCCCAATAAACATTATAAATAACGGGACATGAAATCTTAAAAACCGTATTAATCACACAATGGCAATGTAGCGGTTCATTCACATTTATACTCAAAAATGCTATACTGATGCTGGTTCATGTGCGTTTATTGCCAAGGTTTTGTGCATTAACTGTATGCATTATTTATTATGTAATATATAGTATATACAGTCGGCATCAAAAAGATCTAAACGCCTTCGTGTGTAGTATGTTTTAACTAACAGTTTTTTTAATTCGAATAATATACCTTGAAAGCATAAGTGACACTTAACCTAAGTGGTTAGAAATGTTTTACCATGTCGGTGTTTCGATCATTATGTTGTTGACCGTACCAGTACAGAGCCACGACTCGACTATTTCAAAACTTCCACAATAAAATGCCAATGGCAACAATAGGATAGTTAAGGCCTGAGGGCGTCAATTCTGGTAATTTAATAACGTCCAAAGTTCGATAACGACTCAATAGCACGGGGGTTACCTAATTTTGACAAAAAAATTATGGGAAGTTTGTCAAAATCAGGCCACCGAATCACATTCGTGGACTCTTTAAAATATTGAAACCGAGGCTCTGGTGACATGCAAACATGAAAACAACAAGAAACATTGAACAACATCAATTCATTCAAGAAAAATATTCAAGGTGAGCGACATAAACAGATTGGGGTTCAAAGAAATTAAGAGTTACAGTAGTTATAAAGTATAGATAGTTTTTTTTAAATTAATCAATGTATTCAAATAACATTAGTTTCCCTTTCAATTTACTCAAATTAAAATTTTGCGTTTACGTTCTCAATATCGGTATTACAATTTTTGTTACATTACGCTTTTATACTTGCAATATAACTAATACAGTGTTATTATACACATCTTTAAGCCCATGTTAGTAAAAAATATATTGCTAGCGATTTTTAAAGCACATTTTCAATACAGAAAACTGCCTTAACACGTACTGAATCTATCCTTGCAAAACTGGTAATAACCATAAATAGTTAACACTTTGATAGCGTTATATATTTGTGAAGGGAACTTAGATAGGTAAATATTTTACATTTTAGATAAAAATGGATATAATAAATATATAAAAAAAAATAGACAGACAACAATCAGACTTAAAATGCTTTGGTAAAGGGGAGTGTACCAGATTTAAAAAATTATACTAAAATTTATTAAAATGGAATAAAATGATAAATACCGTTCACAACCCAGTACTAGAATCACTCACCACAAGTATGCCATGAGACCCGGGAAAAAAGGAAATTGTATTTACTTAGCATTATATATACGAGCTGTAACAGACAAACGCACATCCAGAAAGTAGCTTGATAAGAATCGGCATCTGAATCGATTCCAATCACTTCTAATATAGGTATGTTTTCCCAAAAATATTTAATTTTACTGTAATTACAGTCAATTTTTCATTTGACAGTCGAAACAAACGAAAATAAATCGTAAAGCATGGCAATAAAACCTTTTTTAAATGCATCGCTCACAAAATCTGTCAGTAAAAAAATAAAATAAATAAAAATGAGTTCTCTGCCAACCGGGCTAAGGTTCTTTACAAGGACGAACTACGCGAACGCACACAATAACAACATCGACACGTGACATACCTACCACCAAAATTACTCAAAAACGATGGGAATGAGCGAGATGAGACGTAACGAGCGTGCGTGAGCTTCCCACGCAGGGCGGGCGGCAGCGCGAGCGGCGGATTAGGTAAAAAAAAACAACAAACAAAACACTAATCATGCGCCGACGTTATTAGCAGTACAGTGAGTGATAGTTTTGTTTCGCGCGCTATGACTTTTCATTGCACTAACGATAGCCTTGAAAATAGGATTGTGGTAAAAAGTGATAATGACACCGCGTTGCTAAGTAAACTAATACAGCAATTACGCAAACGAGCATCAAATACATTGAACAACGTGTTGGACATTTTGAAAGTGTTCCAAAATAAACACCATAAGAGTATCAATTAGTCAGTCAGTAAGTTGCTATTATGTTATTACAACCTAAAAGCTTCTGCGGTTTAGTGGTCAGCCCACCGGTCTTAGATCCAGATTTCACGGCTTGTTTTTTACTAAAACAGTTGTAGGTTACTTTGGCGACAGTTTTTTGGTACTATATAATTATATAATTTCTGCAATAAACCATATTTTAGCATATAAAAGTAAAATTGTATTATCTGAAAACTGTAATTGGGGTGTTTGAGGATGTGCGTTAATACTGTTACATGTTGTATATGTATTAATTAACATAATATAATATACATGTATAATATAATACCTTAAAAACCGTAAAAATGGTTTGGATAAACATTAAAAATACCATTCCAACACTCCAGTGTTGGAGTTACAATAAATAAAAATAACGTCGTTTTAATCATTCTTTGTTGTTTTAACACTTTTACGTGTTAACAACAAAAAAGTTATAATTATTGTCCTCCTACTCGTATCAATCAAGCTAAACCCTCCAAATAAGTTTAGGCGTGGCATACAGCGTTTATTATGGATTAAAACACGATATTAAACGCGAGCATCTGTTCAGAATTCCGTTGCGAACCGACCAAACCCCTCGGAGAATCTAGTAGGGAAAAGCAAGCTTGTCCTTGCGTGATGCCATTCCTTCTAGACACCCTCTGACTCTCACACGGCTTGAGGAACCATCTAATAAAGTTCCCAAAAAAGTCCAGTGACGCGAAAAGACCGTAAAAGGCCATCAAAAAAAAAATACTCTTCAGAAGCTACCGACTGCAATCATTAATCTAATGAGTATATTGATTTCACAATAATAGCGTAAAAAATATAATATAAAATAAATGCCTAGCAGTCATAATATTTATTAAATTTCATGGTACTCGCCAAAAGCTAAAACTGACGATAGGGGGTGCAGCGCGGACGCAAAACTGCGAGTTTCAAGTTTCTTTATGATAGCGAGCGAGCGGCGCGTGGTAGTGGTGTGACAACGGGGCACGACTACGAATACGCACGCACACTAATATCTGTACAGAGTAGGCTGGTGATTTAATTAGAGCAATGTTTACTTTCGTAAAATCATAGGCGTTTGGGTAAAAAATAATAAAAGTCTTAATATTTTCATATTCATGTTTTTTAATTGAAAAATAAGACAACAGTGACCTGCGGAATATCAATACAAACATTTTGATGTCGGATCATTGTTTCATTTGTGCTATATTTACAAAGTTTCTGAAGAAATAAGTTTTTAGATATCATTATTATACGTATTGTTTATGCAGTTTCTGGGTATTTGTTTCAAATTCCAAGACAACCATGACTTTGTGAAAGGATCAAGCTAACCTACACTAGTCCTTTTCATGTATAAGACCTATTCAGCGCCTAGCACCAGTGACTTAAAAACACATAAATTTTCAAATTCCGCGCTGCACCCCCTTAACTATCGGCAAATATGTCAATCTCCCCAATGCAACGTAGCGCCCGATTAGACACAACTTTACAAAATAAAAAACTAAAATGAAGAAAGGAAGGAAGACCCCTTTAAACTCTTTTAAGATTCTTCAATTAATGGTCGACAGTAAATTTGTTATTTAGGAAGTTAAAATTAAAGTTCCTAATAAAATTTGCTATTCGGATACAACAGGAGCTTTTTGAAGTACAGCCTAAACAGTTTTACACTGTATCAACAATCACCTTGATTACCGAATATATATCCTGTATTGATATATATTCGGTAATCAATATGCGTTGGGTATGTACCGTTATTTACGACTAACTAGTATTTAAAAACTAAGGCATTCGCTTACTTGGAGGGGCAACTATGACTGTGAAACAGCACGCTAATAAGTAATAAAAATAATGTTTCTATTATTTATGATTATTTAAATATAATTTTACGAACGCGAACAAAGTGTTGAAAAAATTTCACGAGCGGGATTCGAACCCGCAACTCCTTTGGCTTATAAAGTAAAAATAGATTGTGTTGATTAAATAAAGTTGGATTGAGTCACGATAGCATAGTTGGCAGTGCACCTGGCCCGACATGTCATGGGGTGCTGGTTCGAATCCCGCTCGTGGAATTTTTTCAACACTGTCTTTTTTTTCTATTACTTATTTTTGAACTTATATTTGTACCGTTCATATAATATTTTAATAAAGTATTTATGTAGAACGAAAACGCAACGCTATTTGGTTTTAAATCTATTTTTTTCTAAATAAATTATACAAAAAGAAAAGTGTCACATAACATATAATTAGTAAAAATGGGTTGGTAAATAAAAAATATGATTTCTTTATTTATTTATTTACAGATTAGTTTATCGTAAATGAGGGGTTTGTTAGTGAGCAATATCTACAATGAAGCTCACCTGTATTTGGGCCTGGTCGTGGGATATGAGGACGGGCAGGGGCAGCACAGCCGGCATGCTGACGTAGGGCGCGGGGTCGAGGTACTGCGCCCCGATGCCGTGCTGCGGCACTAGCGCTGGCTCGACCACCTTCATAGCCTGTGTGGCGTGCACGCCGCTCTTATATTATTTGTATTACTATATAGTCTTATCGTATTGTTTGTCATAAGTATCTATAAATATAGTTATAATAATTTGTATACTAAATCTTTGTTTCAATTCATATACATTATTAACTTGCATTATATTGTAAAATAATGGAATGTTCAAGTTAATTTATTTATAAGTAGTGAATGCGCTTAGGTAGGAGCGATTGAATTCTTTTGTTCACGGCTCGAAGCTGCGCAAGAGGTGGCAAAACTATTCCAGGTTGCCTGCCCTTCCGATTCCTCCGCAAACGCCCGGTCAGTCTGAATCAGTCAACAACCAACAACTTCACCGACCTATACTCATTCGCTTTATTGTTTCCGAACTACTTCTCTCCTACTCTTGTCCTTGTGCTTACAGCTACTGTATGTGACTCTTGTGGTAGGTATGTACTGCCAATAAACTCCCGTAAATGACATTATGAAGTTTTATTGCCTATCCGCATATCTACCTTCACGGCCACATCAAGCCTTCAGCTACGCTGATGTCGTCCTGGTAGCTGGATGAATAGATGCTCGGATGGAATGATGCGTGAATAGCTCGATACAATTCGTCGCCTGCGGACGGGGTGTCTGTCGTCCCGGTAGCTGAATGAATAGATGCTCGGATGGAATGATGCATGAATAGCTCGATACCTTTCGTCGCCTGCGGACGGGGTGTCAAATGTCTTCAAACTGTCAATCGTGTACTTTAAACTTGAGCGTGAGCCGATATCTAACACAAGCATATTTCTTCAATCGAATGATTTTCTTAACTTCAACATTTTACGTCTTCGGTAGTCGAATTGATGCTCGTGTGAAATGTGATAATGGCTCGATCCCCTTCATCACTTGTATCCGAAGTGTCAAAGGGTTTTATACTTTAAACTGACAGTCGTATCAAAAGTGTGCGTCGTTGGTAGCCGTATGGATAAATGCTTGGATGGAATGCGAGAATGACTCGATTATCTTTGTCGCCTGCGAATGGGTCGGCAAATGTCTTCAAACTGCTAGTCGTGTACTTTTTAGCAGTGATAGCCGAATGGATTTATGCTTAAGATGAATGCGTGAAATCGTGATTTAATCAATCCCCATAGCTCCCGTGAATGCTATTTCTTTTAATGACATACGTATTTCTTTTTACACTGTTACTTCAACTGTCAGTCGTGTACTCCAAATTTTAGCGTCGCCGGTGACCGAATGGATAGATGCTTATGTAGAATGTTAGAATGGCTCGATCACCTTCAAATAATATTGGTTTTCTACACTTTAAACTGTCAATCACACACTTTAAATTTTAGTAGCGCTATCTAGCCAAACGGATGGATGACCGCGTTCAATGCGCCGTAATTTCGTAGTTCAATACAGTAATAGTAAAAATTTTCAAATGTATTTTTTGTCAATTTTGTGTGATTAATAATAATTTGAAAAATAAATAATAATAAACAAATAAGTTAAATGTGATCTTGAATCGTGAAGGTGCATAAAACAAAACGATGCATTGCCACTTTTCAAATACTCTCAAGAAGTCCACGCGAGGTCTTAGTGAAGTCCAACGTCTTTATTGTAACTGATTGGGTCGGGAGGGGACATCTCAACATGTCAGCATTCAACATTCATTATCTTGTTACATGCAAACATACACCAAGTCATTCATACAATAAAGTTCAGTTTTGTGGCATTGTAGTTAGAAGCTGCCACTGCAGTTATATCACTATTATATACTTTAGCACTCCACCACCAAGATGAATCAATATAGAATCAATATTTCGGGTTTAAGATATATTATTATGACTGCGTAAAAGAACGACATAAAAAAAAATTCTTAAATTAGCATTTTTGCCTTATTTAAAGAATTAAATGAGTGTCCTGAAGCTTTTAGCTTTATTAGTAAAATAACAGGTAGGTACTAGGTACGGAAATTCATTGTAAAGTCAAAAACAAATTGATTGATAAATTGACAAACATACCTTACAGACTTATGTCTTTCTTCCTAGCGTACCTTTCGAATTTATCAACAGGATTCATTGCACCTCATCCGTTTTGGCAGAAATTACGATATATGTCTGATCTTCCCAGCTGGGCCCTCGGCTGTATAACGCTCGAAATACATAAAAATATACTAATCTAATATACCTCCCGATTTAAGTATTAAATTCAAGAAATCCTCATTAGAACAGAAGAAATTCAGCTAAAAAGTTTTGTCTTCCTAGCGGGGCCCTCTGTAATCAAAGTGAATACGAATAAAAAAGTATAGCATTTTTATGCTTTTCCAGTGTACGGCTAAATCCCGGCCAATCCGATTGATGGTGGAAAATGGTATGGTCGGGATTATATGTGCTATAATGCTTTTGCTTACAGTCGGTCGCATGCACTTCTTGTGTAAGGAAGGACAAAGCTACCAACAAATTAACATGTGCGTTAAGTTGGCCAAAATATCGGTAATAAGTCCATTTTGTGACCGACTCAACGCACACGTCTGTCACTTTCTCAGTGCCTAACGAGGGAAATATACATCATTGAGTAAACAGTTTTTATTCGACATTGTTAACCGATCTGATTAAACCAACCAGCAGCCATATCGGTCCATCCGTTTGTTTGGAAACTACGATGCCACAATACACAGACACAGGCTTCAAACTTAAAACATCCTTTTTTATTTCAGTGCGTATTATTTATTACACGAAGTACCTACTTACCATAATTATACCTATTACCAAAAATCATTTTACTAATTTATTTATGTACCTCAAATTATTTTAATTTTAGTTAAGTATAATAAAATGTAACGTGACGCTAATGAAATAAATTGTTTTAAAATATATTTACACTTATTTAATAAACATAAAGCTTATGCTTATGCATTTGACAAGCTGTCTTGGACTCAAGCTGTTAGCCATAAGGGGCTCGAAAATACGCTTAACAGGTGTCATCTGTTCATCATGCATCTGCCGCCTACCGAGGTTTCCGCTACGCTGCTTCCAATTTCAAGTGTTGGTATAATATTCCACCACCAGTGAACCTGAAATGCATTTACACTTTCAAACATAGCATAAAGTCATTTCTTAGTGATTGTCAGAATGCAGGACATGACTGTGACGTGAGCGTGGTTGTATCATAGCTTACCATATTATTGTTTGTCCATATGAATTTCTCCCT
Organism: Eudonia mercurella; assembly: GCA_963082485.1. Lineage (NCBI taxonomy): Eukaryota > Metazoa > Arthropoda > Insecta > Lepidoptera > Crambidae > Eudonia > Eudonia mercurella. The sequence continues at coordinate 13,314 of CAUJAO010000358.1, forward strand.
ATCCATCCATAGGGAAGGTTCGCGGCCACGAAGGTGTAGATAAAAGCGGAGGCAACACTTAATAATATTTAAGGCAGATACTTATTATAGCTGTCATTAGTATGAGGATTTAATAATAAATAAATAAAGGACATCAGTCAAATTCCTTTGACAATAGACCCAAGAATGTATAGCATTTCTGTTTGTACTACAATGTAGGTATGTAAATAGTGGATCGTGAAAACTATTCAGAGTTTATCAATGATTTTTATTAGAAGAGTTATTCACGTTTGAAATATTTTTCTTTGGTAACACTGACACTAGTATAGCAACACTAGTAATTCAAACGAAACGTTTTGTTAAGTGCTGAATAAACACTAGTATTCTCGAAAAAATGGACTAAAAGTGGGTGTACCGATTCAAATTAAAATTATGTTTTCTTGTTGTATACAAAGATCTAAAATATAAAACATGATCCGGATAGAGCGTGCAGAATTCTGTTCCGCTCATTTAATCATGTGGTTTTAACCAAACGCTTCAGTTGACAGTGATTGATATTGTCAGTGACAGGCTGGCTGACAATTCTGAGAAATCCAGCCAACTGCTGTCAATGTCATTGTCATCTGATGTAATGCGCCTTGTTCTTACTCTGAAGTAAACTTTCAAAGAGTGTTCTTACGCAAAAAAAATAGTGACGGCGGCCACAAGTCGTCGGTTGCATAGTCGTAATTTTGTTTTCTAATTAATTAATTTCAGCCAATTAAAGGAGTTTCAAAATAAAGTTGATACTGATTTAGGTATATAATGACACATAGTGCTTAGAGAGCTTAGAGATAATAGAAATAAGTTTATACATTTTCGGGTCAAATGTGCCTGATAACCTTTGCCAATAAATGGGGGTAAACTTTACGAAAATTACCACTATTTGTACAGGGCACACGTGAAGTATTAACTAATAGTATTGAACGGAAGTTAATTTTTATAAGAGAATTAGCTGCTTGCATCAGACGGCATTTTCAGATTCACTGGGCTTATTTGGGGGCGGCGAGAAACTTAAAAGGTTCCTCAAGCCGTGTGAAACGATGCTTCGTTTTCCGTCAGAGGTTTTCTAAAGGGAACAGCATCACGCACTAGTACGTGTCCCCGCGCCCTACTAGATTCTCCGAGGAGTTCGGATCAGATCAGTTTTATGGCGAGCCAATTAGGTATGCGTCAGTGTATCGAGTTATCGACTATTTTCATAAAATTATCCTGTTCCGTGAACTGAATCCATGAATTGATTTTAAGTTTTTAAATTTTAAGATTTTAAATTTTGTTTGTTGTCATACAGACGTGTGAACATGATAAGATAAGAGTTCTCTCTTAAAAACGGACAATAAATTGCAAAAGAAAAACAATGAAGGTGTAATATGCTAAATGTTCTTTAATGTTCCATCAACGCTTTTATTTATAAAAAAATTAGATGTGATAAAAACGCAAAAATTTAATACAAGGTGTTAAGTTTTAGGGTTTAATAAAAATATATAATTAGGTATGTACGATATGGGATTATTGTGACGTAGACGAAGAAGGTTAATTATCGTTAAAGGTTGCAATGTAATTGTGACGTAGACGAAGAAGATTAATTATCGTTAAAGGTTGCAATTTAGGTACCTATATGTATAATGGTATTTTTTTCTTATTATCAGGTTTAAATATTTTACTTTTTAATTATTTTTTTTGTTAACAAGTAATAAAAGCTTGTTTTTAAAAAGTTTCTTTTCTTTTATAAAGTAAGGGATTAACCCTTCGTGAGCCAAAACAATAAAGTTCTATTGTGTCTCTTATTTACGGCCAACGATGGGTTAATATCCATTTGTATATCAAAAATAAAAGGAAAGAGCGGTCTCCCACCGTAAGAGAGAGTCAACTACGTAAATTAAGTGTTGCCCCTACTTTTATCTGCATCTGTGGGCAAATAAAATTGTGTCTGAAGTGGAGAAATGATCTGGTGATGATAATGATGATGGTGAATGATTAATATTGTAGTGTAATGTCTTGTTCCTTTATTAGTTGAAGTTGTTATTTCTTGTTCATAAGTTGTTACTTGTCATGGGGGATTTTATCTTTGTTCATTATATATGTTTATGTCAATCGGTCCATGTTTTGTTTTCTGTATTGTAAGGCGCTGGACACACAGAAAAGACGTAAGACGCAGACGGGGCGCAGGCAAATGTCTCTTCCGCGTCCCTTTCATACAAAATGTTTGTTTATGTATATCAGGATCTTTAAGTAAAAGAAATATAAGTTTACAAAACGGTTTATTTTTAACAAATATACAAAACTAGTACCTACTTAGAATAAGGAAAAATAGACATCAAAAATAATTCCTTAGTTTACCAAAAAAAATATATAAGAATAGAATACTAATAGTCGAAACAGAATCAACAAAGGAGATACAACATTTATAATCTCTCTCACAAAATCAACTTTTTGTTGTATTCTTATACATTCTACGGCAGACATGTCTCCTGACGTCACTGTAGTATACCGGATCTCTTTTTATAACTTTGAGGCTTTATAATTTTATCTCAGCTTGTTTGTCCAGCTGACAACATAAAAGAAAACTGAACCTTGAAGTATTTTATCTAGACAATTAAAAAAAATGTGCATATTCCCTCTAAACATGTGAAACTGAAGATATTTTCTTCAATTTCTTCTTGCAATACATATTTTCTTCAAAATGTGGGCTACAAATATAGTTGTTCTTTAGGCTATGGGGAGTTTTTCCTATTAAATCAGGTCTCCCACATGCCTCAACGCAAACCTTGCATCTGAAATTAGTAAATAAAAATATAATATACATTAGCTTTCTTTACAGTCAAAACAGAGATATTATGTCTACTACTAATATGCCTCTACTATTAAATTAATATGATTTTATTTAAAATTAAAATATTAAATAATTGTTCTCACGCTGCACCAGTTATCGTCGCATCTGGATTCCATATTTACTTAACATCAGGTGAATTGGAGTCATTTGCCGTGCTACGTATAAAAAAAAAAAAAAATTAAAATATTGGGTCTCGAAATAGATGTTGTATTCGAAATCGGCACTCCAGAAAACCATAAAATAATATCCATGTTGATTTTATATCAAAAAGTTGCGTCCACCATTTTTGATCTCGATTTTAATAGCTAATTTAATCTTGCCCAAATATTAGCGAATTCTAAAATGGCGTTAAATAAAAAACATATTGAAAAAGACATTACGCATATTATAATGCATGTGTTATTCATTAAATATTACCTTTCAATTCTCATTGCATACACAAACGTCCGCCATTTTGCGTATTACATCAGAAACAAGCAAATTCTAGAAACAACAAAATAAAATATTAACGTATTGGAC
>CAUJAO010000359.1:0-37017 GCA_963082485.1 Eudonia mercurella
CCTGTTTACGATGTGATCTCTAAGGCTTATGATTATGAAATAATAAATGTGTCGATGAATTTAGAAGGAAGCACAATCAAATTACTAGGTTTATTGGAATTAAATAAAATTACATCGTCATAATCATCATCAGCTCATTTTTGCCCCCACTGCTGGGCACAAGCCTTAAACATTGGCATTGATTCAAATCTACTTGAATTTCAAAAGTAGTATTTAAAGTAATGTATAAAGATGTTTTAATAAATATTTGTAAAATTTTAAGTGCTGGCTCAGCATCAGAAGCCAGCATGTAAATTTTTTTACAGGGACCTTGTCTTGGTAGCTGGATTATTATAATTTAATTAGTTTTTTTTGCAATATTTGGTAGTACTTACAGTACTTCAAGGTAAATAATGGGCATCGACTAACTTCGTGTTCCCGAAGATGGCTGACCGAAACTAGGCAGTATATGATATAAAGCTGTCTTACTAAACTGCCCTAACGATTATGTTTTCTACGAGAGAGAACAATATTGTGATTTGTGAGATATTTATGTGATTTGTAACTGTCATATTATATAACTCGATTTTTTTTTTCTGGAATTTTATCTGCAATCAGTTATACTTTATGCAGATGCGTTGATGGTCACTATGTCCTTGTAGGTGAGCCCTCCACTGAGAGCTTCTTCCCCTTCAGATCTGAAGACATCTCTTCAGTTATATGATGTCTTTCCTTTTTAGCCTTTTGTTGTAGCTGCGACTAGTCAGCTGCATTGCTAATTTATTAGGGTGATTTCAAGACGCATGAAATATTTTATGGAAGTGCATCGGATTTCATCCTTCACTGTGTTGATATCTAAGTGTTTATGAATATCAGCATTCGTGACATACCAGGGAACATTAGCTATACTATTTTTTATTTGGCATTCTTTGTATTATAGATATATTGGAGTCACAGGCACTTCCCCACAGTTGGATACCATAGGTCCATATAGGCTTCAATATTGTCTTATATATAAGCAGCTTATTATCTGTAGACAGTTTGGTGTTTCGTCCAACTAGCCAATACAAGTTTTTATATTTCACACATGCATCTCTCTACGATGTATTGTCCGCCAAGACACATTATAACAGAACCTATGTTCACTTCACTGTTTGATGCTCTAGGGCACCGAGGGGAGGGGATTGGAATTCTAAGCACGAATACTGGAGTTCACGCCTTACAACAACACGAGGTAGACAGTTAAAACTGAGTATGCACAAAAACAATTTTATAGCCCTCTCCTCCTCAGAACCAACTTATTGGCCAACAGATACTAATAAAATTCCAGACCTGTTAGATTTCTTTTTAGTAAAGGGGATGTCAAAGCAAGCAAGGTATCTTTCCCTATTCTTATTAGGAAACTGGAACACATAGGAGTAAGAGGGGTACCCCTGAAAATATTTAAGAGTTACTTGTCAGAGCGATCACAAAAAGTAAAGATAGGAGATCATATTAGTAGTGACACCTCTGTATCTTTTGGTGTACCACAAGGTAGCGTACTCGGGCCCACCTTGTTCTTAATCTACATAAATGATCTGTGTGAATTGAGAGCAGGTGGTGCACGCATTTTTTCTTACGCCGACGACACTGCAGTGGTGTTTGTTGGCGATAGCTGGGAAGCCGTCCAAAGAGATGCTGAATTGGGACTGGCTAAGATTGCATTGTGGTTAAGATTAAACCTGCTCACGCTAAACACACAAAAGACAAATTACATTTGCTTTTCCATAAAAAACAGTAGCCAACCTAGTTTCAATTACAGCATTAAAATCCACGAATGTAGCAATCCTAACGTTGCCGGTGGATACTGCTGTCGTACATGTCCCAACATCGAAAGGGTATCTAAAACTAAATACCTTGGTGTCATACTGGATCAACGGCTGTGTTGGCACAATCAAATCGAACTTGTGACTGAACGTATTAGAAAACTAACTTGGATCTTTAAAACGCTGAGACACTTGTGCTCTGTTAGTTTACTTAAACAGATATATACTGCCTTAGTACAATCCATTATAGTTTATTGTATTCCGATATGGGGTGGTGCCTCTAAGACAAAGTTTCTGGACGTAGAAAAAGGTCAACGTGCTATCCTAAAGACAATGTTCTTTAAACCGTTTCGTGCTCCCACAGATGTGCTGTACAAAGAGAGTGGAATTTTAACAGTTCGTCAACTTTTTGTTCTAAATACTGTCCTCAGGATACACAAAACTATGCCTTATAAGCCAGAGACACTTAGTAAAAGAAGAAGAAACATTGTCATCGCAAGGAAAAGCGTAAAAACAACCTTTGCAAGTCGCCAATGTGCATCGCTTGGTGATTTTCTTTATAATAAGATTAATATTTGTAAAAATATTATGATCGGATGTTAATGACGGTAGTTGTTGACATTGAATGGGCGCCTTTGGCTTACAAAGTAAAAAGTGTTGAATAATTTCGGCGGGCTGGTTAGAACCACGATAGCTCAATTGGAAGAGCACCTGACCCGGAATGTCAGAAGGGTGCAGGTTCAAATCCTGCTCGTGGAAATTTTTTCAACATTTGTGTTTTTGTAATTTGTTCGCAACAAAATTTGCTTTAAAAATCATTTTGAACATTTTATAAAATAGCTTGCTTATTTCTTAACTGATCTTTAATATTTGTAAAAATATTATGATCGGATGTTAATGACGGTAGTTGTTGACATTGAATGGGCGCCTTTGGCTTACAAAGTAAAAAGTGTTGAATAATTTCGGCGGGCTGGTTAGAACCACGATAGCTCAATTGGAAGAGCACCTGACCCGGAATGTCAGAAGGGTGCAGGTTCAAATCCTGCTCATGGAAATTTTTTCAACATTTGTGTTTTTGTAATTTGTTCGCAACAAAATTTGCTTTAAAAATCATTTTGAACATTTTATAAAATAGCTTGCTTATTTCTTAACTGATCTTTAATATTTGTAAAAATATTATGATCGGATGTTAATGACGGTAGTTGTTGACATTGAATGGGCGCCTTTGGCTTACAAAGTAAAAAGTGTTGAATAATTTCGGCGGGCTGGTTAGAACCACGATAGCTCAATTGGAAGAGCACCTGACCCGGAATGTCAGAAGGGTGCAGGTTCAAATCCTGCTCGTGGAAATTTTTTCAACATTTGTGTTTTTGTAATTTGTTCGCAACAAAATTTGCTTTAAAAATCATTTTGAACATTTTATAAAATAGCTTGCTTATTTCTTAACTGATCTTTAATATTTGTAAAAATATTATGATCGGATGTTAATGACGGTAGTTGTTGACATTGAATGGGCGCCTTTGGCTTACAAAGTAAAAAGTGTTGAATAATTTCGGCGGGCTGGTTAGAACCACGATAGCTCAATTGGAAGAGCACCTGACCCGGAATGTCAGAAGGGTGCAGGTTCAAATCCTGCTCATGGAAATTTTTTCAACATTTGTGTTTTTGTAATTTGTTCGCAACAAAATTTGCTTTAAAAATCATTTTGAACATTTTATAAAATAGCTTGCTTATTTCTTAACTGATCTTTAATATTTGTAAAAATATTATGATCGGATGTTAATGACGGTAGTTGTTGACATTGAATGGGCGCCTTTGGCTTACAAAGTAAAAAGTGTTGAATAATTTCGGCGGGCTGGTTAGAACCACGATAGCTCAATTGGAAGAGCACCTGACCCGGAATGTCAGAAGGGTGCAGGTTCAAATCCTGCTCGTGGAAATTTTTTCAACATTTGTGTTTTTGTAATTTGTTCGCAACAAAATTTGCTTTAAAAATCATTTTGAACATTTTATAAAATAGCTTGCTTATTTCTTAACTGATCTTTAATATTTGTAAAAATATTATGATCGGATGTTAATGACGGTAGTTGTTGACATTGAATGGGCGCCTTTGGCTTACAAAGTAAAAAGTGTTGAATAATTTCGGCGGGCTGGTTAGAACCACGATAGCTCAATTGGAAGAGCACCTGACCCGGAATGTCAGAAGGGTGCAGGTTCAAATCCTGCTCGTGGAAATTTTTTCAACATTTGTGTTTTTGTAATTTGTTCGCAACAAAATTTGCTTTAAAAATCATTTTGAACATTTTATAAAATAGCTTGCTTATTTCTTAACTGATCTTTAATATTTGTAAAAATATTATGATCGGATGTTAATGACGGTAGTTGTTGACATTGAATGGGCGCCTTTGGCTTACAAAGTAAAAAGTGTTGAATAATTTCGGCGGGCTGGTTAGAACCACGATAGCTCAATTGGAAGAGCACCTGACCCGGAATGTCAGAAGGGTGCAGGTTCAAATCCTGCTCGTGGAAATTTTTTCAACATTTGTGTTTTTGTAATTTGTTCGCAACAAAATTTGCTTTAAAAATCATTTTGAACATTTTATAAAATAGCTTGCTTATTTCTTAACTGATCTTTAATATTTGTAAAAATATTATGATCGGATGTTAATGACGGTAGTTGTTGACATTGAATGGGCGCCTTTGGCTTACAAAGTAAAAAGTGTTGAATAATTTCGGCGGGCTGGTTAGAACCACGATAGCTCAATTGGAAGAGCACCTGACCCGGAATGTCAGAAGGGTGCAGGGTCAAATCCTGCTCGTGGAAATTTTTTCAACATTTGTGTTTTTGTAATTTGTTCGCAACAAAATTTGCTTTAAAAATCATTTTGAACATTTTATAAAATAGCTTGCTTATTTCTTAACTGATCTTTAATATTTGTAAAAATATTATGATCGGATGTTAATGACGGTAGTTGTTGACATTGAATGGGCGCCTTTGGCTTACAAAGTAAAAAGTGTTGAATAATTTCGGCGGGCTGGTTAGAACCACGATAGCTCAATTGGAAGAGCACCTGACCCGGAATGTCAGAAGGGTGCAGGTTCAAATCCTGCTCGTGGAAATTTTTTCAACATTTGTGTTTTTGTAATTTGTTCGCAACAAAATTTGCTTTAAAAATCATTTTGAACATTTTATAAAATAGCTTGCTTATTTCTTAACTGATCTTTAATATTTGTAAAAATATTATGATCGGATGTTAATGACGGTAGTTGTTGACATTGAATGGGCGCCTTTGGCTTACAAAGTAAAAAGTGTTGAATAATTTCGGCGGGCTGGTTAGAACCACGATAGCTCAATTGGAAGAGCACCTGACCCGGAATGTCAGAAGGGTGCAGGTTCAAATCCTGCTCGTGGAAATTTTTTCAACATTTGTGTTTTTGTAATTTGTTAGCAACAAAATTTGCTTTAAAAATCATTTTGAACATTTTATAAAATAGCTTGCTTATTTCTTAACTGATCTTTAATATTTGTAAAAATATTATGATCGGATGTTAATGACGGTAGTTGTTGACATTGAATGGGCGCCTTTGGCTTACAAAGTAAAAAGTGTTGAATAATTTCGGCGGGCTGGTTAGAACCACGATAGCTCAATTGGAAGAGCACCTGACCCGGAATGTCAGAAGGGTGCAGGTTCAAATTCTGCTCGTGGAAATTTTTTCAACATTTGTGTTTTTGTAAATACTTATCAATTATGGGGTAAGATCAAATAATAGTTTAAGAGATGTACCTCCTCTCTTTCTCTCTCACATAAATAAACGCTCGCATAAACACATACATGCACTCGCAAACACACACGCAAGGGATTCACACACACACACACACACACACACACACACACCCCCACACACACACACACACACACCCCCACACACACACACACACACATACACACATGCACACTCACACACAAACTCACTAACTCATACAAACACACACACAAACTTTCACACACACACAACACATTATTGCTATTCGTTTTAAGGTTAAATGTACTAAACTTTATTTACCTATAAAATCTGTCTCTTGTTTTAAATTTGTAAGATACCTAAATAATACTTATAATTTAAGTAAAAATACTGGCTATGGAAGAGTGAGGTCTTTTGTTACAGGTATTTCCATACCAAAAAGAAGACCTCCAAAACAACTAAATGTAAAAACATGTATTTTACTGCAATAAAGATTTTATTATTATTATTTTATAAAGCATTACTTCAAAGTAAAGTCATGCTGGGACAGCTTCTCTGATCATACTCCTGTACTTCTAACAGTGAGCACAATGATTATCAACTGTGAAGCACCAGACAGACTCTATAATAAATACACAGATTGGGAATCTTTTCGTGATTTTATAGAAAACAACATTGAACTAAAAATGTCATTAAAAACCCCAGAAGACATCGATAATGCAAACAAAATATATAACTACACTCATACAAGAAGCATGCTGGATAAATACACCTGAAATTAATAACCAAACCAAACTTGAAAATCAACCTCTGATTATAAAACATAAAGTGCTTCATAAAAGAAGACTGCGAAGAATATGGCACAAAAGCAAGTTAGATTTGACCAGGCTGCCTTGGAACTAAGGAAAATGTTACATGAATGGCGTGACACATATAACTCAATATGGGTAAATAAAAATACTTTTGAATAGATTATTATTTATTATGAATAATATGTAGGTAAAATAAGTAAATCAACTAATACTGGGGATCATTCAGAATCCAGGATCATGTCTTTTCCTGACATATCCGAGTCGAAACATTCACTTTCACTTTCCCCACTGGTAGAACCCACATTTATGAGAAAAGTGTCAGTGATATTGTCAAACTGTGGTTCAAACTTTCTGTATTTGTCTTCACATTTTATGGCATGCACACACACTGTTTTCCAGGCTTCCAATCCTATTGCTTCGGTCAGCGCCTCTGGATTCGGATCAACAAAGACAAGTGTCAGCGATCTAGCGAGTTCATGGAGAATTCAGCTTCAGCACTTCTGGCGTCAGTGACTTTTCATGAAGGGTGGCGGTTAGTGCGCTTTTAATAAAGCATACCAATCGCTCCCATGCTCCTCCCTGCCCCCCAACCGCGTAACACTCTCGCTTTCGATCGCTTTGAAGGCGAGGAGAGGAGGAGGCGTCATCTTGTCATTTCGAAAGCAATATAAAAGCAATATCGAAAGCTATAGGCTATAGCTATCGATATTATTTGATATTATATTTCGATATTATATTAGAAAGCGAGGCGAGGGCCTCGCTTTCGAAGCGATTGAAAGCGAGAGCGTTAGGCGGTTGGGGGGCTGGTTCGGTGCTCCGGGCGCGATGTACTTCCACGTTGTGTCGAACTCCTTTGAAGTGAGGCAAGTGAAGAGTGCCTCTCACCGCTTTTCGTGCCTCCTTCCTATGGTGACTACTATTGGTCCGAAGTAGTCCAATCCGCAGTTGCTGAAAGGGCGCTCGAAAGCTTCTAGTCGTTCGTGACTTCGTGAGGCAAGTCTCCCATCGGTGTCGCTTGCGGCTTCGCATTTCGTATGCGACAAGTAAGGCACGATCTTGCTATCGCCATTACCGTAGGCCGTAGTCGTAGAATCCAAAACCTCTGTCTCAGATCGTTCACTACTCGTTCGTTGCTAGTGTGACCTGCTCTTCTGTGATCTCGCTCTATCAGTAATTTGACAAGCCCAGTGCGGATTGGTGGTTGGTCCTTTTATCTGCATATAAAGCCGGCTTGAGTAATTTTGGATTGTGGTGTTGCTGTAACCAGGCTAGATCATTTGCGGTTTTGGTGTATTTGAATTGGGAGGTTTGACCAACAATTTATTATGGTATGGTGCATTATCTATTACCAAAACACTGTTGGGTGGAATGTTCGAAATCAGTTGGAGTCAGTCGGAGTCAATCCATCAGAATCCAAACATTGAGCTACATAAGCGCACCAGGAACGAAGCCTTTTTCGTTACCAACATGCACAATGATTTAAATAAAACAACTTTTACGGATACAATATGCACAATGATTATACGTTCGTCTTTGGAAATGTTGCTTTAAACCTTTCTTTTCTATAAAGTTGAAATTAGAAGTGTTTTTTAAATATAAATTACTTTTTTAATGTTTTTGTAATGTTTTACAATTGTTTCGGATGTTTTCTTATGCCCATTATTCTTCTCTATCTTGAAGTATTGTAAGTTCTTCACAGTTCATAGATCCATCAAACACATTTTTTTTTATCCATATTTTGAATAAAACATACTACATTACTAGATAGATCTACTTGTTTTAATTATACACTGACAATTTTTTTATCTTGATATGAAACCTACAATAACGTTAGTATTATCCCCACATGAATAAATAAAGGCAACACTTTTATCTTCCTTTAAAACATATAATTGATTGATATGACTTATCAATTAATCACTTGTCACAAAAATAACTTTCAATTACCTGTTTGGGACTTCTTTCAAGCAGCATCTCAACTGTTTTACTAAAGTATGATGCCAGTAATGGGTTCAATGGTGGATCTCTGTTGATGAAGTCACACAGCCTGTTCATCTGAACCACATCCATGGAGAGACGATCACTAAGAGTGGACAAGTGGCTTGTGAGCACCTCACAGGCAATGCTTGCATGTCGGTACTGTGATGCAAGCTCCACATTTTTTGGTGGCTCCTCTGTTATCAGAGTTATTAATTCGGCCAATATTTTTGGCTTTGTGAGGCTGTAACAACATTTTCTTTTATAATAACTTAAAATTACGGCTGTAAGTACAAAATCAGTGCATATTAGTATTAATCTACAAAATACATCTTCATCTTTACAAATTAAAGATGTTTAAATGAAATTACAGCACATTACAAATTACAGCTGTTACTAATCTTATTAGATTTTTTTATCCATTACGAAAACAATTTTTGATGTGCAAGTATGTGTCAGCAAACATGCTGAAGATTTCTTGTAGAACAGTATCTCACTTGGTGCCTGCACTTAATATTTATGATTACACATTACCCAATGCTAATTGGAAACTATGCAAGGGTAGGATTATCGAGTTTGGTCTGTGTCAAGTGGGGGAGGGTTGTGGTACTTACAATTGCATCAAAGCTTTGTTGTCTGCTTTGCATTCCTGCAGAATATCATCCGCCTCTAAAACCTGCGTCAGTGTCACATTCTGCAAAATATTAAATTCGTCAGTAACTACTATTGCAAGTAACGACTTCATCAACTCCTTAATATGAGTAAGAAATCATCATTTCATCGCCAATTAAAGCTGTAAACAGTATGATCTTTATAAAGTTTGACAAAGCAACCACTTCTAACCACTAAATTTTCATAAAAATACGCACCTCTTCTTTGAGAAGAAAATTTAACTCCCTAACTACCATATAATTTCCGCTCCAAAACATAATTAAAATTAATAAGTACAAGTATTTTAATTACAGTAAATCCATAGAAAACTCATTAGTTTATAAAATTTTAGCGTTCCTCAGCTAAATAGTGAGTACCTACAACGATTAGTTTTCCTTCTTGACAGATAAATTAAATGTTGCCTTTATCAAGACATCAAATCTACCAAAAGGTCCAGGCAACTAAAACATCGATTATGAAAATCTATAATCAATTTTAAGAAAAACATATAACTTGATGTCTTTGATCAATAATAATAATCACTCATTCATTTACTGTTAATTATTTCACCTTTTCGATCGAGTATTTCGGTGTCGACTACAAACAAAGGTTTTTGATTCTACATAATATGCTTGTGTAGCACAGAACACAGATACTAGGCTGGGTAGTTACATAATAGACAAGTAGTACCTACCTATAATATAACTAGCTGACCCGGCAAACGTCGTTTTGCCATAAAAAATTTAAAAAAAATTTAGGGGTGGACTACCCCTAACATTTAGGGGGATGAAAAATAGATGTTGGCCGATTCTCATAGATACATACGTGATGACCCGGCAAACGTTGTTTTGCCATAAAAAATAAAATAAAAATTTAGGGGTGGACTACCCCTAACATTTAGGGGGATGAAAAATAGATGTTGGCCGATTCTCATAGATACCGGATAAGCACAAAAAATTTCATCAAAATCGGTCAAGCCGTTTCGGAGGAGTATGGCAACGAAAACTGTGACGCGAGAATTTTATATATTAGATTAGTCATGAGAAATTTAGCTCTTTGAAGAGATAAGAGCTAAATAGCTCTTTACCCAGTCAAGAGCTCTATATTTCTTCTAGCTCAGTAGCTCATTTAGCTCAGTGTAGTTCATGAAGATAGAAGGCTCTTGCCTTAAATCGTTTAAATGTGTACAGATCAGACTCTTTTGAGTTATACTCGTACATAACCACAGATTAATACCACAGAATGATTAATAGGTAGTTAATACCTAATTCCTAGTTTAATTTAGCTTTTTGAAAGTGTAGTAGTCACAATTCGCTGTTTATTTTCAACACTATCTTAATGAATTTTAACTGTTTTTAGGATAATGTTTATTATTATATTGACTCATCAAATTAGCCACAATTTTCCTTCATACTTTGACAGGCTTAGGACTGTCAACCAAAATAAATATAATTAGTAATGGGAACTGTGGAATTTTCTACGCAAAAATTCTACTCCTAAATAAGCATCTTATTCCGATAGAAATATAGATAAAATTTGAATGCATACGTATGTAGAGCTAGCGTATCCAATTCCAATCCAATATGTACTGCAGTGTTTGTGTGTATACATCTCTTTCTTTCTCTCATATGCGTCATCGAAACGCATATGTCAGTCTTTGTCTATCGAGCCGCTCGATTCAGACATATTCCGATGAAACACTGAGCTAAAAGATATGAATTGAACGAGAGTGAGCTAGGTATACGTTGAGCTAAAATAGGTGAGCTAGCTCTTTTTAACAACTCGCTCGCGAGCTACTCATCGCTAATTATAATGTTTGCTTTTATAACTGTTAACTAAAAAGATTGTCTTTAAAGCGGACACGCGTAAGAAAGCCAGTTCCTATTGTTATAAAATATTTCGGTTGAATGAAAAGCTTTGTAACCATCCTTTGTTGTGCTTTGTGAACCTTATTGCCACTTAATCCAAGCAAGATACAAAAGCCGCCTTAAAAACAACAGCATTTTCGGGACAGGGTTTAAATAATGCTTAACAGAAAGTTGCGATAGCTTTATTTTTATACATTAGTAACTTATTATTTTTTCTGCAATAAACTTATAGCAAGAGCTTCAGCTTCTTGTACCGTAAGTTTAGAAGATATATTTTGAAGTTTCTTTACTTTACGAGGCGCCACACTCTCTTGTGGAATACCTTTGCTTTCTAATAATTTCCGTTTGGGGGGCCTGAAAGAAAGAAATAATATTATTATATCATTTAAATATTAAAGCATAAAAAACAACTCATAAAAAAGCTTGAATACCTGTGATATATTTGATCATCGCCAGATTCTTCCGAAAGCCGTTCATCATCTGATTGCATAGACTTCATGTTGTTGCCTTCAGAAAATGATTCATTATCACTTCCTTTCTTTCCATACAAGTTATCGGGATCAGGCAACCATGACAAATCAGGTCCATCAGATTCCGATTGTGACTCAAAGTCATCTTTTTCTCCTTCATCTTCTTTTTTCTTATTTTTCAATTTAAGTTTTTGTTCTTTGTGTTTTGCTTTGACTTTTTCCCTAAAACGTATTTTGTCATATTTATCTTCTTCCTGCAATATTTCTTTTGCTTTTTCAATATCAATGCCACCTACAGTTTCACTATTTAACTGTTTTGCTATTTCTGACTTCAAATCCCGATTTTCATCCCTTATAGCTTCACCATCTTCAGTGAATTTTACAGTTGTGTTGACTTTTATTTTCTTTTTCAATATTTTTTTAGCTACTGCTGCTTTTGTCAGAGGTTTAGCTTTTTTCTTGGAGATTTTGGGTTCTTCTGCAATTGGTGGTGTTTGCACATCAATATTAACATTTTTAATTTGTAAGAAATCGTCATCATCATCATCATCTTCCTCATTGTGAAAATCTAATTTAGGTATCTCTTTTTTAGTCTTTTGTGGCTTTTCCTTTTTTTTAGGTTTAAGCACAAGGTTCTCATTGTCTTCTTCGTCTTCAGAAATTGATCTTTCATTAGCAGTAGCTTTAGCTCTCAACTTTTCAATGACACTGGTATCTAAAGTGTCTTCATTATCTTGTTTGGCTACATTACGTTTTTGATATTTTTGCAAAAATCGAATTCTTGGTGGCACAATTAGGCCTAGTGATCTAGCATATGCATCTGTATCTATGAGTTGGACATTAAATATTTCTTTGTTTTTCATTAAGAACACTGACTTTAAATAATTAACAAATGCTCTTTGTGCTGTTTGTTTTAAATCTATGTGATCAGATAGCAGAGCTTCAATTTTTCTTTGAGGGGCAACTACTTTTGAAGGGTCTACTGAAATCTTATTAATAGGTATCTTCCTATTTTTTAGATCTTCTACAATTTTTTCTTCATGTGGTAATAACACTAAGAGCCCTTCTCCTTTACCCAAAACTCCTCTGGCAGTTCTTCCTGCACGATGTATATAAGTGTCAACATCCTCGGGACAGTCCATCTGTATAACCCAGTTAACTTTTGGGAAGTCAAGTCCTCTAGAGGCAAGATCAGTAGCAAATAGTACTACATTTGATTTTCGACAAAATTCATTATATATTTTCTCACGCTTCTCTTGATGCAATGTTCCATACAAAGCCAAGAGACTGACACCAGGTCTCAGTTTGCAAAATAAATCATGTGTATACTTAACTTGCTTGCATGTTGCCATAAAAACGAGAACTTTTTGTTTTAAATGGTTTTTGATAAAGGACCATAAGATCCCCAGCTTTTCATCAATTTCACAAGTAATGTAACTTTGTTGAAGAGACTCAGGAGTGACTGTTTCAGCTTGTTCATGCGGAGCAACATAAGTAGGGAAAGACAAACTCAAGCGAGCCAGGTCTTTCACTGATTTTGTTTGTGTTGCTGAAAATAGAAGGGTCTGTCTTTCTGGTGGCAAATTCTCTACTATTGCATTCATGGTTGTTTCGAATCCCATGTCCAGGCATCTGTCAGCTTCATCTAAAACCAGGATCTGCAGATTGTGACAGTTAAACAAAGGATTCTCATCCATGTGCTGCAACAGTCGCCCAGGTGTGCAGATCAGAATATTAATCTGATCCATTCTCTTTCTCTCAAATTTTAGATTTTGGCCACCAATTATCAATCCTACTGAAAAATCATGACTATGACCCACCTTTCGCAATGTTTCATATATTTGGTAAGCTAATTCTCTTGTAGGTGAAATCACTAATGCACCAACACCATCTAAACGAGTCCATTTCTTACAAAATAACTTTTCAAGTATTGGTATCAAAAATGCCAGGGTTTTTCCAGAACCAGTTTTGGCAGCACCTAGAATATCTTTCCCTTGTAAGGCATATCCTATAGACTGTTTCTGAATTTCGGTAGGAATCGTATAATTGTTTTCTTTAAGACCTTTTAAAGTTTTTTGAGACAATGGTAAGTCTTTAAATGTTTTTATTTCATCAGGAACCATCTGAAATCAAATTATTACTTTAATAGCATAAGATACTAATGAGGAATAACTATAACTTTAAACACAAATAAATTAAATAACGTTAATCTTGAATAAAAAAATTATAATTAGTTACCTTTTCATATTGAGATTGTAAATATTGTATAGCTGCATCTTCCTCGGCGCTCCGCGTTTTACGGGGTTTGTAAAGTTTAAATTTCTTGAATTTGCCTCCTTTTTTAAAACCCTTACCATTATCTTCTTTCATATTTGAAATAATTTGTTAAAATTTGTAAAACTTAACCTTTTACAGCATGGACAGTTTTTTGACATATTATGTTATGTACCTACTTTCTTTCTTGTCTTATTTAAAGAAGGCAAAGAGACCTAGCCCATACAGACACATACATACCATACAGTTATTAATAAATTTTCTAGAAAGGATCATCTAACGATGGTATTGTATAAGAAATTAAATGACGAATGAGGATTGTGGGGTAATATCTCAGAACAATGACTAATAATGAAAACTATATTTTGTCTTATTTATGGCCGTGGACTTTGTATCTATACTTGGTTTAATGCTCTAAGATACATACATATAATAAAGCTAAAAAGGTCGAAAATCTGTACATGGAAGATATTCAAAAAAAAGTTGGCTGGAGATACTTAGAATCGATAACAGAACACGTTCTAACAGTTTTTGATGTGTAACATTATCCGCTCGCTTTCTATATGAGCAATTTGTGTGAGTGATTTCGTGAAATGGGACGGAAGTATGTGTAATAGTGTAACAGGAAGTCGGGGAAACGAGCAAACGCGCGCCATTTTGTAAATTAAAAATCGATATTAGGAACATGACTTAATAATATTGACCACTAACCACCCGACTTTAATAGACATTCTTTAAAACTGATATATTGCGTATCTAGGTAATTAATAATATGATTTTAATATCATTTCTTGCTTTTTAGAACTGTTTTTTGTATACTTATATAATCATTTCTGATTTCATCATCATCTTAGCCAAAAGACGTCCACTGCTGGACAAAGGCCTCCCCCAAGGATATGGGGGGTATTTGCCGTAATCGCCACGCTTGGCAGGCGGGTTGGCGATCGCAGTAGGTTGAACCTCAGAGAGATGCTGCTGCCCATCCTCTGGAATGGTCCCTTCGTCGGCTTTTACGACACCCACGGGAAGAGATGGGGTGGTGCAATTCTTTATCCCCGGCACCACACAGGGTTCTGATTTCTGATTTACTAAATACTATTTGTCTGTTTATCTGTTTATTTGACCGCGCATTACGTGAAAATGGCTGAAACTTTGCACATAGACAAACCATGACCCGAACTAGGATGTTTTTATCCCGGTAACAGGTTCCTGTGGGATAGTGTAGTCTTAAGTCTTCGCGAACGAAATCGCGGGCGACAACTAGTAACTAACAACGAGAACTATATTTCGTCTTACTTATGAGTAGGGACCGGATTATATGCATTTGCATATTTGCATATGCATTTGCATATTTAAGCCGTCCTTAGCGGTAATAGCATATTTTACTTAAAATCTAGTTATGATGCATATTATTGATACATTTACAATATTTTTCGAGCGCAGCGCACTCAGCAGCCACGCGTCGTTTGTTATGGTACCTACCTACATTTGTGTCAAATTGATAGTTTTATTAATAGGACGCAGAACTTTTGCCAAAAACTATAAGTGCTGACATAGCACCAAAGTTCAAATTCAGCTCAGTTACCTCAGTGGATGGGAGCGATTCTTTACCACTTATATATATTTATATATATATATATATATATATATATATATATTTATCCCGCAAGCAAACTACCGTCCACTGAAGGCGAAATTACATTTAAAATGGCGTCCACCGCTATTTGACGTCCGCATACCGGACGCCACTTTTTTAAGCGGTGACACTTGGAGCCTCTAACATGAAGCTAGCTGTAGAACGAAAATCGATGGAAGCCAAAAATTGTATGTAATAGCTGCAATTAAATACTGAATAGTTCCCAAAGAATCTCAGCAGAGGTGCGGCGCTACTGTCGTGCGTATATTCACAGCCGTATTATCGGGCTTATTTTCTGACGATGAAGTCGCGTATTTGGCGTCCGCTAATGCGACGTTGCCAGCTCTCTCAATGTGTGGTGCCTACTAAAGTACAATATTATTATCATAAATCGTATACAAGCAAAACTGTATTCATCGCCGTAGGTCACACACGCGGTGCGTGTTATGCGGCGCCCAATTTATAGTTTAAATAATCTGTAATCATCCGTATTATAGCTATTGAACGTCCGTTTATTGCTATTAGATTATGAAATGGACAGTGTTCGTCACACTGCCATCAGATCCGTGATTTGAAACGTTCTTAGTACATAAAATGCGATTTTCTTATTTTTAGTATCTCTGTTCAATCAATGCAAAATTAAATTTATTCCTGATGATGATGATGATAAGTATATAACGTGATGCTCACTAAAAGTCTGAAACGATTTCGTACCTTTTAAAAGTCATTGCTTACGTTAAGAATGGTGTGCAATTTTTAATAGTAAAATTTAATAAATAACTAAAATTTAAGACACCAAGGTCTTACAGTAATAAGAGTGTTTACGAATTGTATCCGATCTGAATTCAAACCAAAACAGTGAAATGACGGTTCAAAGTAGACGTAGTACTATTTATATGAGAGCGTAAGTACTACATGAGTAAATATATTTACTCATGTGGTAGTACTAGATCCGAGTAATGCTATGCGTAAAGGCTCTAACTCTTGTTGTTGATTACTTTTACTTTTGATTGCTAGATATGGCTTCGTTAGGAATTGTTTTTTATAATGTTCAAAACTATTACGGAAGTTGTTTTATGTTTGTGATTAAAATGTTTATTTGCGTAGTTACCTATACTTATAAGTTACTTAGGTGAAACTAATAAATTAATAATAAAAAAATTAAATGTACAGACGAGACGCTTGCACATCAACCTATCTAAAACTGTCCAATTTCTTCAATACATTTTCAACAATATACTTAATAAATTTCAAGTAAGTATATTAAAGAAATTTGACAGTTTATGGTAGGTTGATATAAAGGCGTGTGTACATGTTCTGTGTCATTGTTTATTTATTATTTATTTATTAATAAGGCTTACCAACTAAATACATAAGATTCATTTAATAATAATAAATAAATAATAATAATAAAACATTTATTCGGCTTTTCAACACATAACAGACATGGAAAAAAAAATATAACACAAAAGTTAAAATAAACTTAAAATTGCAAAAAAAAAAAAAAAGAGTTACATTTTCACAGTATACGAGTAACAACAACAAAATAAACAGAAACAAGCAGAGATAGATAAATACACGAAAAGCCGAATGGGCTGATCAGCTCAGCTTAATGTTGTGGCTGATGCCTCAACGCTGGTATTCTGCTGGACCCATGACAGACCCATGACAATTTCAGAAAACATACTTTGACAAATAGTTATACTTATATGTATTTAAATTATAGGTATGAACAATATTACATTTTATCCATAAAAAAAAATAAAAAATACTTAAATGGACCAAAACTGAAAAACTCTCTAATCTATTTATAATATTAATTAATTTTGATGTTATATAAAACTACTATTGTTCCACTTGCTACCGATTTAAAATTGTTTAAAGATTATCGTTGTGTTACTTACTGTTACTTATTTTTAATAAAAAAATTTAATGTACATGTTGTGTTATTGTTTATTACCTAGGTTAGGTTCATGTCCCAAAAAATAACTATAGGATAAAATGAAGGATCGGTATTAAAATGAAAGAAAAAGAAAATTCTAAAGTTTTGATGTTTTTGCGTTAATAACGTTCAAATATACTTAAAGGTCGTAAAACGTTGAAAAAAACGTCTATTTCAGGTGAGATTCGATTCCACGTCTTCCGCATACCAGGTGGCCGCGTAACCATAGCATTGGTTAGATCCGCCGAAATTTTCAACGCCTTTTGACTTATGCTTTTATAGCAACAGTGTCTTATCAAATCTCTTTTGAATTTAGCATCCCAAGAGATTACGCAGCCACCCGGTATGCGGAAGACGTGGGTTCGAATCCAACCTACGGTAGACTTTAGGGGTAGAAATGCGAAAGGCGAAATGTGAAATTGCAATATATAAACGCACGCCACGGTAACTCCTCAGCTAAGGGCTGAGATAGTTACTCGAACATATCTTCAAACCAACAATAGAATTTAGTCAGGAAATCAGAACCCAACATATACAATCTGTAACAGGTTAAGCGCAGACCCAGAAAGTAGTTTATTATAAATTTACTTCTCAATCGATTAAAAATATTTAAAATGTAGGTAATTTTTTTTTCCCAAAATTATTAAAACTTATTGAAATTACAGTCACTCTTTCGTAAATTGTTAAAACAAACGAAAATAAAACGTAAGTCAATGCAATAAGGGGCTTTTTAAAATGCGGTAGGTTGGTAGGCTAAAGTGCTAATATGCCCATACTGTTTGCCCTATAACTAACAACTAACATTAACCAATTTAATTAAATAAAAGTTAAATTATTTTTCTTTTTTTAATTATAATTAAATATTCTAATTGGGGTGTCTGAGGATGTGCGTTCATTCTGTGACATGTTGTAGTTACGTAGTACAGTACCCCAATATCGCATTATCCCAACTGTCGCATATTGTGTTCAGGATTTTCTTAGAGCTGGCGCAAAATGTGAAATAGCAATATACTGTACTAATAAAATATCAATACACAGACGCCAGATATAAATATACGGACGTCAGATGTCAATATACGGACGCCAGATAACAATATACAGACGCACGGTAGCTCCTCAACAAAGGGCCTAGGCTTTTCAAACTATAAAGACAATTAAGTTAGGAAGCCAGAACCTGAGGCATATAGTTATGCAATATGAATTCGTATATCAGACTGTTCGACTTGTCACATAATATTATGCTCAGGATGTTGTTAAAGCTGGCGTGAAATGTCAAATAGCAATATACGGACGCCAGATGTCAATATACGGACGCCAGATGTCAATATACGGATGCCAATTGTCAATATACGGACGCCAGATAACAATAAACAGACGCACGGTAGCTCCTCAACAAAGGGCCTAGGTCTTTCAAACTATAAAGACAATTAAGTTAGAAAGCCGGACCCGAGGCATATAGTTACGCAATATGAATTCGTTTATCGTACTGTCCGAGTTGTCACATATTATGCTCAGGATGTTGTTAGAGCTGGCGTGAAATGTCAAATAACAATATACGGACGCTAGATGTCAATATACAGACGCCAGATGTCAATATACGGACGCCAGATGTCAATATACGGATGCCTGATATCAATATACGGGTACGCACGGTAGCTAGTTACTAGAACATCATCTTTAAACCAATAAGAGAATATATTCAGGAAACCATAACCCAAGGAATATGAATGCGTATTCAGTGCCTTGAGTATTGGACTGTCCCACTTGTCGCATAATTATCGTGCTCAGATTTTTATTAGAACTGCAACGGCTATCATTAAGTTAAATAAAATAAACTTTGGTTAACAATTTATAGATATCTGTCAAATTGGACCCAACTAGCGTTGCTAGATGTATATATATATATATATATATATATATATATATATATATATTGAATGATCGAAGACACAATCTTACTACTGAACATTTGGAACAATACTTGATTGTTTTCGTTTATAAAAATATGAAAAATTGTAATGTAATATAATGCTATGTTACCTCACCTATTATCGTCTAAAACTTATCATTTAATTTTGCATATTTTACCTATTTTCATGCATATTTCATGCATATTTCAAGCATTTTTCATGCATATTTGCATGCATATAACAAGCTTTTTAAGTTGCATATAATCCGGTCCCTACTTATGACCGTGGACTTTGTATACAACCAAGTACCGACCAAGGATCTCCTTGGTCCTTGCCTTGGTCAAAAAAAGTCATTTGGTTTTAGTTAGCAACGATCAACCGATTGATGAGGCTCATACAATACATTTTTTTGCTAATATTCTGATTCTCCTCCGAGGCTCTGCTCTGACTGAAATGCTGAAGACTGACTCCTTTTTGTCTATGACTACAAGTTCAATTGGTTGGCAATCGATTATCGTAACTTTTAAGAATCGATTGTATGATATAACGAGCGCGGAGCGAGCGGTATCAAAACTAAGTCAGTGTGAAAAAAGTCGCATAAACAGTTTGGTTCTTGTCGTGAGTGGATGCCACATCAAGTAGTACCAAAAATCGTAATTTAACTCGTCTATCCTAGATACAAACGAATTAATTGTTTACTGTTAATTAATTTGCTACGTAATATCTCCAGTAAATAGGTGAGTTTACATTACATTTTGTTAGTTTGTTTAACATAGAGAATGATGATAGATCTTACTAGTTTTGTCCGAGTACCTCCCTACCTACATGCAACACCTTTGCTTTGTGTTGAGTCATTCGCCTGCGTAGTAAACATCTAAACATCATTTTCTTTGTTATCCAGCAGCTTTAAAGGATTTGTGCATCTCAATTCATAGAGTACTTAGGTACCAATGTATTTTTATTGTTTTCCCATGACCTAACTAAGGAATTGAAGGAACGAAGGTAATTAGGTATACCTACGGTAGATATCTAAAAGCAAAAAATATAAATTTAATTAATTGTAGTATGTATTAATTAAATTAAAATAGT
Organism: Eudonia mercurella; assembly: GCA_963082485.1. Classification (NCBI taxonomy): domain Eukaryota; kingdom Metazoa; phylum Arthropoda; class Insecta; order Lepidoptera; family Crambidae; genus Eudonia; species Eudonia mercurella. The sequence goes on from CAUJAO010000359.1 coordinate 20,158, forward strand.
TAGATCAGTATTAACATCAACGGGTGCCTTATTTCAATGGTAGGTAGTTAAATTAAACCAAATTATTATTTTGCGAAGAAACTGATAACAGAGTGTTATATTTATTAGTTTCTTTCTGAGATATAGTTTTAATATTAAGGTATTTTATTATTGAAGGCATTAAAAGCAACTACATTAAAGAAAAAAAATTGTAACTTATTAAATAAATAGCCCTTCAATGTAACATTGTATAAATTGTACTTACCTATTATGGTTTATTAAGGGTTATTTGGTATTAAAATGTTTAAAATAAAAAGTTGTTGGAAAATTAATAATGTCAATCATAATATTGCTATAGCTGGTCAAGCAAAGGCGAGTAGTGTCGATCATGCGAGATGCGTCGTAGTGACTGACTAGTCAGATTACAAAGCAAAGCAGTGGAGATGAGAGTGATGCATGCAACATATTAGCACGACGCGCGCCGATCACAGTTAATATTACCGTGGTTACAGTTCACAGAGGTTAACGCTCATTGTCTGATGCATACTGCACTGAAATTCCAGGAAATACTTACCTCAAAAATGTTTGTTAAATACCTACCTACCTACAGGGTAAAAAACTAAAATATTTACTCTGTGTGTGCCTATTTAATGATAAATGTGAATAATAAAATGTTTATTAACTCCATCTTGTACCACATAAATTACAAAATATTTAAGTACCTACTTATAGTATATTTTTTAGACAATTCATCTACCCTCCATCTTTATTTATTTATTTTATTATGGGACACCAGTAGCTGTTTACACTTTTACAAAATATAGGTAACCTATACAAATATTAACAATGATTAAGTGTAACAAACATATTATTATTGCTTGAAGTATCATTCTTTATCCAACAATTTATAAAATGTTGAGATTAAACAACACACCAAGGCATAGGATAAGCTTAAGCACTCAAATTGTTTTATTTGCTTACTTTACTGATTAATGTTATCGTAAATAACATTTTAATAAAACAGTAGGAAGAGGAAGCCCCGTATTGCGCAAGGTCGTGGGTTCGATTCCCACCTAAGGCAATTACTTAGATATATTTCGGTATAAAAGATCATCCTACCATGGTAATTTTTTATATATAGCTTTATATATTACTAGCGGCCGCCCGCAGCTTACCCGCGTGGTTCCTTTTCCCGTGGGAATATCGGAATAAAAAGTACCCTATGTGTTAATTAATCCAGGTTATAAACTATCTGCATGCCGAATTTCATCCAAATCCACCCATCCGTTGCAGCAGCGTGAAGAATAATAGTATGATTATTTATAATTATATTTTATTGTGTAATAGGATCAGTCGTGAATTTTCGTAGGCATATTCTATGAACCACTTCGTCGTCCGTTCTATTGCTTCGTTTCCAAATGACCAATTGATCATACACCTTCGCATTTATTATAGGTATAGTTAGGATAAGGAGGACATATCTAAGTGTAATACTAATGATTAGTCTCTTTGTATGTTGTTTGTTGTGCCGTGTTGACCGTATGGTTCTCCGCAGCGAGCAGCCCCGCAGCTAGCATGAAGTACCTGGTGGCGGCGCTGAGCCTGCTGGCGGTGGCCAGCGCGGTCTCCTTCTTCGACCTCGTCAAGGAGGAGTGGAGCGCTTTCAAGGTAACGTGCACATACCATACACAATGATACATGCGTGCTGCAACACTGCGGGCCCAGTGCGAATTGGTGGTTGTTAACGACTGCTAATGCAACTGGGACCAACGGCATTACGTGCCTTCCGAAGCACGGAGGAGCTCGAGATAATACCTAAGATAAGAGATAATACCTAGGCCGGTCATCGGATGGGTGACCAACCTCAGCACTCGCAGACCGGGCGCATTAACCACTGCGCCACCGAGCTCCTCACACACAAATACACAAAAGTAATCCTACTTGATTCTGGTAGGTAGATATGCTTATGTTTATTCGTTACCTACAACCAACTTCCGTAAATAGAACCCGCGCAGCTATAGTTTATATGTGCCGTAACTTGTCCTTTGTGCTGCTGTGAGCTACAGCTAGTGATAATGTACGCGGCGACCGTATCGGCACGTGTGTCAACAATATCGATTTTCATTAAGGCTATGTAAGAAAACTTGTGTTTTCTTCTTTCTTCTAACAAAACCATAATCACTACATAGTATAAAACAAAGTCGCTTTCTCTGTCCCTATGTCCCTTTGTGTGCTTAGATCTTTAAAACTACGCAACGGATTTTGATGCGGTTTTTTTTAATAGATAGAGTGATTCAAGAGGAATGTTTATATGTATAATACATGCATATAGTAGAGCAACACTGATAATATCAGCATTGCAACCGTGCGAAGCCGGGGGCGGGTCGCTAGTAATTTGATAAGCCACAATACTTTGATAGGCTTATTAAGTAGGTAGTGATTGAGTGAGCAGATTTATAATTCTCAACAACGCAACTAAATCGAAACGATTTGTAATAAGGATGGTCACAGTTCGTTTTCCTTTTGTGCGGTTATCGCTAAAGGACAAGGCTGGACGCGCGGCGCGGCACATTGGCCCCGCGAACGCCACCACCGGACGTCATTACAGTTTTGATAGCAATAAATAAATAAATAAATAAAGCTGAATGTTCCTGTTTTCTAAATCATGCGGAAACTTATTCATATTGATCAAAGTGTGTGATGAACATAATGAGTGGGCTATTCATTTCCGGGTGGTTTCCTTAACCAGGTTAATCAACCTTTAACTATGACCTTGCAAGTTCCTTACATACATATCCACTCAATGCTTTCGATAACCCTACCGTCCCGTGGCGGAGACGGGAGACATATTAGTATCCAGAAGATATTACTTACCCATATTACTTTTCTTTTAAATTCATAACAACAGCCTGCCAACTAGCCTGTACCTACCCAAAAAAAATATTTTACCCTATCTGTGGCGGCGGCACCTACCGCATACGCCGCACATTACTCGACACGTAGAAACACCTTCTCAACCGTGTCTCAACGGTTGGCGCCACAAACGCATACCAACGTCGTCGCCATACTACGTCGATGAAATAGTATGGGAAGCCTGCATCGCGGTAGCGAAGTTTCACCGTCTCCTTCGCTATATATAGCACCTCCAACTAACATCCGTTGGACCTCGGTCCCCGAGCTATACCACACAGCTCGGAGGAAGATCTTCCCTTTGGCCTTCCTCAATGTGGCATTCCATCCTACCACCAGGCTTCCCTACACTATCTTTTATTTCATTTTATATTGCCCTTTAATCAGGAGGTATTGTCATTGCCGAGAGGTTTACTTACTCATTGTTTGTGTTGACACAGATGGAGCACAATAAGAAGTACGACAGCGAGATCGAAGATAAGTTCCGCATGAAGATCTATGCGGAGAACAAGCACAAGATCGCCAAGCACAACCAGCGCTTCCAGCAGGGACTGGTCTCCTACAAGCTGCAGCAGAACAAGTACGGCGACCTGCTGCACCACGAGTTCGTGCACATCATGAACGGCTTCAACAAGACCGCCAAGTGAGTATGACGCCATCTTGTCGTCATTTTTTTAGGAACTTTCTTTGGCAATAACAAAGCTACTTAAAATATCTTATCAAAAACTGTATTTCACAAAGACCTGACGGTACTGTTAAGTAAAATAATATTATAGATAGAAATAATGAATAATCACTGATATAATCATTTGATAACAACAGCAAATGTCTCTTAATGATTCAACGAAAAATATATTATCAAGGTCAATTGATGCGGGATTATTCATGCATTCAATTCCTGTTATAGATGCTGATGCATGCAGATCAATACGCCCACATTATTATCTCAATTGAGTTAAACATTTAATCGCTTGTCAATAAACTTTGAAAACATTCACAGAAGAGATAATAGCTACATAATGCCATGAGTTCAAAGCACAGATTAAGTTTAAACGTCTGTTACCTAGCTTTACCACAGAATATACTTTACTTAGTATTGCCACGCAGTTTTCCTATCCTTTGTAACTAGGATGTATGGTGATGGTGAAGCACCATACCGAACCAAACAATCGGTTAATTCTGCTGAATAATTATTGTTGTTAAGTTCGTTGCGTAGGTACGTACGTAACATACGTAATAGAGAATTATATTTACCTTATAACATTGTGCAAAAAACTAAAATAGTGAGGGTCTAACCGACGTGTCTTAGGTTCTGTGAACAGTAATCGTCATTAAATCATGCATTGTAAGCATCAAGAAGTTCCAACGGACTTAAACTTGACTGCCATGCACACATAATTTGCGTGACCAGTATAAATACAGCTCACTCGCTTGCCTGTACCTAAAGGTATGCCGTTTGCCGGTGAGACTCTGGATCGATTGTGCGAATTTGAACGCCGGCCGCTACACTCGTCTCGTTTTCACAACGGTAACAGCACTGCTACAATACTGCTTCAAGAGCTTCATAAGTCACGTCCCATCAAGGAATGCCGACATCAGCAGGGTGCATAGTTAACCGTCCGTCGTTTGCGCAGACACAACAAGAACCTGTACAGCAAGGGCCGCGACGTCCGCGGCGCCACGTTCATCGCGCCCGCGCACATGGCGGCGCCCGAGCAGGTGGACTGGCGCAAGCAGGGCGCCGTCACCGACGTCAAGGACCAGGGCAAGTGCGGCTCCTGCTGGTCCTTCAGCACGGTCAGTACCAGCGGCCGGCGGGCGGCGGGCGGCTCCGACGTACATTACTATATTTTTTTTAATTTATACAGGTATGCACCAGTGCCTTCATCTCGCCTGATGTGCCCGATCCGATCCGAACCCCTCGGAGAAGCTAGTAGGGCACGGGGACACGCACTATGCGTGATGCCGTTCCCTCTAGAAAACCTTCGAAGGTTATTCGTTTCACACGGCTTGAGGAACTCTTTATTATATCTTTTGTGTTCCTGGAAATTAATTTTGACAATTTCCTGAAAGTTTAACATCACATGCTATCTACTTTTAAACATATCGCGTATCGCATTGCATCTCGTGTACCTATTTGTACCTACTATTGATAACCCAATGTAACTCGAACACTGTTTCGCCACAAAGTCTACTCAACGATCCAAATATTTTCTTTGTAAAACTTTTTAGTAGGTAAACAGAAGTCAATTAAGTTTAGGATAATCAATTACTGTTTGCGCGTGGATTGCGCCTACTTTAATAGAGCTCATTTTTGTATGTATGTACCTACATGTGGCGAGTATAGGTATTAATGTAGATTATTGTTTATCGTTGGTTAAGTTTCATTATTCGGCGAAAAGTCATAGCCTCTGCCGGTGACGCATCTTTCTGTGTAATTGGATCGATCAGCTGCAAAACGTGTCACGCCACGCGTGCGCGTGCGCTGCTGAACTAAAACAACAGTCTTTGTTCTCTTCTGCTGCTAACTTTGTTGCTGGTGATAACTCACTGAATATATGCTTAAAAATATAAATTTAATTAGGTACTACTTATGTTTAAAGTTACGTCCTATTTCAAATATTTAAATACATACCTAGTACCTACCCCTTTTTGTTATCATCATCATCGTCATCACAGCAGCGTAAATATGTTCACTGCTGGACAAACGCTTCTTGTTTTAACATCAATAATCTAGAATTTCCATAACAATAATGAAACCTACGGTAGTCATATGGCCTGCTGGCTAAGTTTCCCGGTACCTCGTGAGAAGTGGCGATGCGTGAGTCGTGACCAGTTGAAACTACATAAACGTACTAGATTACACGAAAACATTCGTGTGAAACGGAAAACAAAGAATTGTTTCGTTGTAACACTGTCTGCGGCGGATCCGTGACCTCGGTGCGGTGACATTAGTACTGATAAAACTACAACTGTTAAAAAACTAAAACGAACGACCTTTTATCACAACATACCCTACGTAATAACGTTTCCGAAATAAACAAAGATAAGCTTTGTAGTATTGTGTTAGACGTTGTTGTACTAACTTTGTACGAATCAAAGATAAGAAAAACCCCGCGGGGAGCGTTACTCGTTGTATACCAAATTAAATATAATGTAATTAAATGTTTAACTTTGCGGAATTTAATTAAGTTGTAGGTAACTTTCTTGGTACGGTCCAATCTTTCCATTTACATATTGACTTTAATATTTGCATAGGCCATGTAGGTTTAGTAGGTTTGTAATCGTGTAAACGAGTATTTGGGCTTTATTAGCCCGTGTCAGTCCACTACTTGACATAGGCCTTTCCTAATCAGTCGCAGAGTCCGATTTTGTGACCAAAAGTTTATCACCTCGATCTTTTCCTCGCTTCAGAAGGCACGTAAAGCTGTCGGTCCCGGCAGCATTAAGTAGTCGTTAACAACCACTGCACCGCACCGGGCCCGCGCCCGCGTCGTTATTTATGGCCCGTTCTCCCCGTGGTGTTCCCATCCATAGGAAAGGCTCGTTCTCCAGCAGTGGGGGAATAGAAGGAGCGGGTGATGATGATATTAAAGATATAACGTTATCTTATCTTATCTTAGTGGGCCTGCTGAGGTTTCCCCGTTTCCCTCTCGCAGTAACACTTCGACCCATCGGGATCTTTTGTGCAACCCCATCTTTTCACTCTTCTTCCTCTGTAAAGATAGATGCCATAAGCTTGGCAACGTCTTTAAGAGCGAAGAGCCTGAAGTCCTTCGGTTTCGGATAGGCCGACCCCAGGAGTCCCATTCTTTTCCTAGCCAGAGAGTGGCAGTCACACAGTAGGTGCTGCATTGACTCCGTTTCCTCTCCACATGCCCTACACAAGCTACACAAGCAAGGTATAACGTTAATGTGTTATTAAAGTAAGTGTGTGTGGTCCAGACCGGCGCGCTGGAGGGTCAGCACTTCCGCAAGAGCGGCGTGCTGGTGTCGCTGTCGGAGCAGAACCTGATCGACTGCTCGGCGTCGTACGGCAACAACGGCTGCAACGGCGGGCTCATGGACAACGCCTTCAAGTACATCCGCGACAACCACGGCATCGACACAGAGAAGACCTACCCCTACGAGGGCGTCGACGACAAGTGCCGGTAATTCCACACATCCGTTCATTATTTAAGAAAAAACTCACGCTCAGTGTAAGAGACTCTTTAAAGTTCTAGTTCTTCCGCTGTTAATTTAGTATTTATTTGTCACAGCAATATAAACCGCACCTCCAAAAGATGGAATAGTCTACCGGCACACGTTTTCGCTCCTTCCTATGATATGGGATCCTTCAAAAGAGGCGTGAAGAAGCATCTTGTGGGCCGGCAGAGTGAGGTTAACTGATGCTACGTTTGTTTTCACGCTGCACCAGTTATCTTCACGTCTGGACTCCATTTCCACTTAACATGGGGTGGGATGGAGTCATTTGCCGAGCTATCTATAAAAAATATATATTATTCGATAGCTACAAAAGTGAACCTATTATTGACCGGACCGCTCACTATTTGGATCACAATGTAAAATAATTACAAAATTAATCAAAAATAACTGTCAAATTTCTTCAATGGACTTTGAACTTTATGCCTGTGATATTATGGTTGAACATTTATTGAAGAAATTTGGCATTTTTGGAGTCTGACGAGCAGGCGTATATGCCACTATATGGAGGCATTTCGTTTTTTTTTTATTTTTCTTGTACAAGACATTCAGTCGAGAAGACGTGAGGTCCCCGATCATAACTCGGGTCGTTCGCACACCGTATGTTTTATATTCTCCACGACCCATACATACATTGAGAGAGCTCAGTGACGAAGTGCCCCCTCCCCCAGCTACAACCCCAAGAACACCGGCGCGGACGACGTGGGCTTCGTGGACGTGGCGGCGGGCGACGAGGGCGAGCTGCTCAGCGCCGTGGCCAGCGTGGGGCCCGTCTCCGTGGCCATCGACGCCAGCCAGGAGTCCTTCCAGTTCTACTCCACCGGCGTCTACTACGACGAGAACTGCTCCACCGACAACCTCGACCACGGGGTGAGAATCATAACAGCTTACCGTAAATCGAACCTTACGCGATTGCAATAAGAATCATATTCTATTAGTTAGGTATATTACGCTATTTGACTGTGAGTAAAGGTAACAAAATATATAACGCTGTACCTACCTACCTATCGAATGGTTAATCTGCAGACTTAATTATTACTGAACGTGGAAACAAATACTTTTTTGTAATAAACGATTATTTAGGAAATCACATTTTAATATTTAAAAGGTTAACATTGCTCTTCATGATAATTAATTGCCACTTTGGTATATTTAACTAAGAGGAACTGGTTGTCATTTATCATTGTTTATGGATTTAACTAGCGGCCCGCTCCCGACTTCGTTTGCTTGAGTACCGGGTCCAATTCTATGCAAACCTTCCTCTTGAATCACTATCTATTTAAAAAACCCGCATCAAAATCCGTTGCGTAGTTTTAAAGATCTAAGCATGCATACATATAGATAGACAGACAGCGGGAAACGACTTTATTTTATACTATGTACTGAAGTAGCAAAAACAACATCCACACCACAATATTACCGATATCAGTTATGGTTAAACAATAATAATGGAAGCACTTTGTTAAATTAAACGAATCGACAAGTACTTTAAACAAGCTACGATGACAGTTAATAATATTATTATAATAATTAAAATGTCGCTCACACCTCCTCCTCAATCTCCATATGCCATCCCATAAAACCGACTTCTTTTCCTATTCCTTCTCCGTTCATGCAGTCAGATTGTGGAATGACCTACCACCCAGTATTCGGGAGTCGACGTCGATCTACTCTTTTAAGAAGCGCGTAAAGGAGTACTATCTTTCCGGTTGAGTGTGTTATAGTTATTGTATGTATATATGTTTAATTTGTGTCGTAACTTTTTTATACTTTGTTTGTTTCTTTTGTGCACACTTTTTCTACCTTTCTTTGTGTCTTCTCCTTCTACGGGCCTGCTGGAAGAAATTTCAATGTGAAATAAGCAGCGCCCTTGTATTTGTCCATTCTTACTATGTTCTCCCTTCTTATTCGTTTGTGTGTACATAAATTATAAATAAAATAAAGAAAATAAATAAATAAATAAAAACAATGTTGGTAAAATTACGACGTTATACCCATTTGGTGGATCAACATAATAGGTCATGTTTTCCCGAACTGTATACGTGATCAAACACAAATAATATCTTATCTCATTAGTGTTGTATGGATATTTCGGTGACATATACAAAATTGTATACCTTTTTATTATATACTATACCGATAAAGATGTTATAAATGAAATTGTATTTATTACAATATACTGAAAGATGATGAAACACTTCAGTTTATGCTACTTCTACCACAGAAGAGATTCTTCTACTGACCAATTAATATAGGGACAATTCTGTTGTTTGCTTTATACAAAATTAAATACCTAGTTGAACGAAAGGTATAAATTACATTCGTCAATGGGTCGTTCCATTTCCTTAAGAGCATGCTACTCTTTTCAAAAATCAATCTAACCAACTAAGACTTTCCGACACGTTATGTATCAATAAATTTCTTGTATGATGACTCTCGCTATGATATATCAGTAATGTTATTTTATTTATTTGTACAGCATACAAAAACCAGTCAGCGAGGGTGCTTAAAAATCTTATTATTTTATTATTACTTATTTATAACGTGTGATGTGCGCGCAGGTGCTGGTAGTGGGTTACGGCACTGACGAGAACGGCGGCGACTACTGGTTGGTGAAGAACTCGTGGGGCCGCAGCTGGGGCGAGCTCGGCTACATCAAGATGGCGCGCAACCGCGACAACCACTGCGGCATCGCCTCCGCCGCCTCCTACCCGCTCGTCTGAGCACCACCACACCGCCACCACCACCACCACCACAGCGCGGGCCGCAGACTGAACACGCCATAGCAACCACCACCTCTCGGCCCTGTGGCTGCCCGTGGCATCTATACATCTGCTCCTTTTGCTCATGTCACGATGACAGTTGTATGTATATTTTTAAGAGCAATAATTGTAAAGCGAGTGGCGTATCTCCCTCGTCGCGTAGGTTATGCTACGCTTAGCTAGGCGCTAGCTTTAGTAACGTATATTATGAAGCTCATGATCTTGTTTTCGGTATAGTGAAGACGTGTTACATTCCGTAGATGCGTTGTTGAGGAAGTTTGTGAATTTCAAACTGAATTAGGTATGTAATGCCATTGTCGTATCTCCACAATTATCACGAGCGATTGTCCATTCCACCGCTATATCGAACTTTTTATTGATAACTTTTATACGAATAGATAATAATAACTCTACACTGTTTTAAAGTCGTGTGATAATAGCTTTATTTTAAGTAAGAATAATTTGTAGAGGAATAATAAAAAACTATTTCTATTTTAACTTTTGTTTCATTAAAATATCATCAACATCATCACTGATCAATCGACTATTGCAATAAATCAACTAGAGATTATTTTAAGAGCTTTGAACGGGTTCGATACCCAGTTGTCTGTAAGTTTTTGAATGTAGTTTTACATAAGAGTTAAGAGAATCGACCCTTTCCGCAACACCACGCTAAAGTTACCCAGCAGTAGCACTACCTACCAAAATAATTGGTACCAAACCTGAACGAAGAAAAATATCACGAATAGTGAGTTTTTTTAAGAATAAATAAAACACTCACCTGTATTGTACTACATGACTCAGAGTGGACGAGTACAACAATTTACATTGTAAATACAATCTGAATTAGTCACATGCTTTGGAACAGATGATACAACACTAATTTAATACTTAATATGCAGTCTTACACTATGATGAGAACTATTATTGATGTGTCTGAAAGAGTGATCTACGTAATACAGGGTGCCTCGTAAAATTTTAAATCTCCTAGTTTATCAATAGGATACTCGTGGTCGATGACACGACAGGTGTGCCATGTCAAATATTTACAGGTGGCGCGAATAACATGCCTGGCGCCATACGACTGGCGCCACACAGTTTGTACGGGGTGTAGTGAAACTTTGATTTGAAGGAGGAGGTAATGAATCCCCAATGAACCCATTGTTGGCGTAACCAAATGGCAAAAAAACTCGTACTAGCCATACACACAGGAGTCGATGACAGCTACTCCAGCTAACAAATAGCGTGGGGAGCTTTGCAAGGTATGGAAACTATACAGTGAGTGATGCCTGCGCCTGCGCTTTCCCCAGTTTATTATTTGATTACATCATTTATTATAAAATAAAATATAAAATTAATTATAATTAATCATTTATACATACATGACACATAATAGAAACTTAAGTTTAGGGTTTGAACGGGTTATGTCAACAAGGACAGGATTGTTAAATCGCTTGTGTGGCGAGTTGGTGCCAAATAAGTTTGTTACACAGGTCACCAGGCGAAGGACGCAAGTTAGTATATTGAAGTGAGGATCGTCCAGCAGCCCATGTATGATACACACACATGTATGATGCACATCAGTGTTCAGTACCACTGACTATCAAATTTCCTCAATAGACTTTGAACTTTATGCGTATGGAATATGTTGAATATTGATTGAAGAAATTTGACTTATTTGGATAGGTCATCTACTGTACATATGCGTACTATGAAATTATTTCAAATTCATTTTTTTTATTAATGTATCACAGTTATCCCAACAAATCTGTTCATCATGTGATACATACGCCGTTCTGACATTTGGGACTATTGAACTGTGTATGATTATTTGGAATATTTAGTGAAAACATCTGTAGACATGAATAAAATTAAGAAAACACGAGGTAAAAGGAAAAACCAATTCTAAAGTTAATATAGGTCGCAATAAGAATAGGAAAAAATCAATTTCTAATGGAAGTACGGAAAAGTTCACCGACAATCAGACAAATTACGCATTGGCTTGTTTTATTACTGGCACTTGGATAATAAGTGGAGCATTGGCAGGAGATAACGGAGGGGTCACATGACCACCGCGTCCGTGACGGTCACTGGACATCGCAGTTGAAGCACGCGCGTGCGCTTACTACAACAATCTACGCTAGTGTATATAAACAGCGTAAAACGGAGATTCTTATTACAATATATATTATACCTATTAGATTATATCAGCATAACCGGGTTTATGGGCGGCTAGAACTAGAATTTTAAGTTCATCAAGCTTGAACCTCCGGCATCACGGTAAAAAAATTTTTTCTAGGGCGCCAGTGAATAGGATAAAAAACGTTTAAACTAAACATTTATCTCTACTACGCGCCCTGTCCAATCACTGTATAGGTACCTATGATAATTGTTTTTTATATACTAGCATTCCAGTTTGGCAGTATCAGGTTACCGTTAATGCCTGGACCTTAGATTACTGGATCGCGTCACGTGATAACGTGTTAGTGCATTGTACTGTGGCGTTGATTGAGCCGTAGACAGCACTTAGCGTCAACCGTGATCAATGACGTCTGCCCCGCATCTGGTATAAATTAATAACCTATTGTCGGAGACGCCCTCTTTTAGATAACTTATTAGAGGCAGATTGACAGTAAACCTAACATTATTTTATAATGTTAAAAAGTTAACATTTCAGCCCGTATAAGAGAACTTTTTAATTCAAAAAGTGAATCGAAATAAAACAATCATGGACAGAGACATGTTTATATTGTGAAAACAAAACTATTCACACTTAGTAACTGTTATTTACACATCGCTATAATTAACTTAATTCTAAACCACTTCAGAGATATGCCTTTATACACTGATGGGAGATCTACTCTATGAAACGATGGCCATACAATATTATCAGCTAGGTTAGTCTAAACGATTACTTACAAGCTACGTAGAGAACAACACAAGCATCTTGTATTGCTGTCTATTCTACACATTGGCTTAGATTTTCGCTTTACGTTCAGAATATATTTACAAATTCGTCCTTACTTAATTGCTACTTAACTAGTACTTAAATAGCTTCGTCATGAATAAGAAATGAGACAGGTGACCCACCGATGGCCGTGTCGCGCGCTGGCTGCGCGCCTCGTGAACCAGCGTCGGCTGCTCCACTTACGCTATTCAACAGATAGATTTGGCACGCCATATCACAATTGGTGCCTGTAATTGTAAACAATGCGAAATGTTGTTCGGAGTTCTATTACTTATAACAAACATTAACATAACTCTAACTAAATCCAAAGGGCAAAAGGCAAGGTCATTAATAATAATTAAGATATGCCGATGACATAGCACTAATAGTTTCAAGGGCGAGACATGCAGGAGATAATGGATGTGCACGAGTGCAGTTCGAGAGTGGGGCTGAATATGCGTTTGTCCTAAATTAAGTTTCTGGTTGTATCTAAGGATCACCTGAGCACCAGGATTAAGGTATGAATACCTCGGTGCTTGGGTGAATAAAGAATGGGATAGCGAACAAGAAATTCGTACCCGGATTGAAATCGCCCGAGCAACCCTTCTGAGAATGGACAAAGTTTTGTGCAGTCGTCGCAAATTATCGCTGAAGCTCCGTCTAAGATCGCTCCAATGTTACGTCTGGCCTGTAGTGTTGTAACGTATGGTAGCGAGGTTTGGACTCTAAAAGCCGACACACAAAGGTTCCTAAAATCCTTCGAAATCTGGTGCTACCGAAAGAATGCTACGAATTAGCTGAACGGAGAAAGTTTCCAACGTAAGTTCTCCAGAGCGTTGGCAAAGAGTCTTGAATTACTGCACACCGTCAAGAAAAGTAATTTTGGATACCTTGGCTATGTCCTGCGGCATAAGAGAAACTAACTTCTCCAGCTTATAATGATGGGCAAAGTTGCGCTGGAAGAAGGAAAAATCGTGGCTACGAAACATCCGTGAAAACAAAACTATTCACACTTAGTAACTGCTATTTACACATCGTTATAAATAACTTAATTCTAAACCACTTCAGAGATATGCCTTTATACACTGATGGGAGATGTCACGCGCATCGTGAACTACTCTCCCTACTCCATGAAACGATGGCCATACAATATTATCCGCTAGGTTAGTCTAAACGATTACTTACAAGCTACGGAGACAACAACACAAGCAACTTGTATTGTTGTCTTTCTACACATTGGCTTAGACTTGCGCTTTACATTCAGAATATATTTACATATTCGTCCTTACTTAATTGCTACTAGTACCACTAATACTTAAATAGCTGCGTCTTGAATAAGAAATGAGACAGGTGACCTCTTGATACCCGCGTCGCGGCCCGCCTGCGCCGCCTGCGCCGCGCCTGAACCAACGGCGGCCGCCCCACTTACGCTATCACACAGATGGACTTGGCACGCTATTGTTATCAATACGACATATTCGGAGCATTATTATAACAAGAATTTAAACTTGTTTAAATCTAAACTTCACGGATATTATATACAGAATCTACAAGGATTGATCTGGCGCAGAACACTAGCGTCAACTGATATCAAACACAACAATGTTATTCTGTTATGCCTTTACCGATTCACAAGCGATACAATAAATAACGTTTTATTTGAAAATAATTCATTAAAAGAACGCCTCGACGTGAAAATGTTAAATAAACGGTTTTTCTGAATTTATTCGCACTACACAATTAGTCAGCACTGGAATTAAACTCGAAAACTCGGGTACCGTACGGTATGCAGACGTACCTTAATATTTCAACTTAAACGGTAATCCTTCTCGTAATACTAGACATAAAGTTACTAATTACTTTAAAACTATTGGATTCTCACTCGTCGTCTCCCGGCGTGCGGGTCAAAGACGCCCAAGACTAGTTCGTGCGATGTCATTCAAAAATCTTGATTCGCAACTACCTAATACAATAAATTCATTGAACAATAAGTTGTGCAGGTCCTGCTTATATCCAGAAAGAAAACCAAACAGCGTTACGAGTACATAGACAGACGGATATTGTTTGCACGGGAATGGAACTTACATTACTTAAGTAAAGCCTTCGCTGTTTTCAATTGACATAAGCGCCACAGCATCCTGTATTTAACAAGTTAATAGAAACTGAAATCAAATCGATCAGGGTCGAACTAAGATCTGAGACAGTGGTAGTGATCAGGGCTGAATACAAGCAGGAGCATTGTTAAAAATGACAAACATCAAATACCTACTCTAATCGCCTACGCTCGACAGTCAACACCACTCCACTCTATTCTGTAAGTCTGCAACAAGTTTAAAAGAATTAACGGATTAATTAGTACTTACATTAGAATACAACAAACTATCAATTTTTCCTAATAGATTTTGAACTTTATATCGATGGCAGATGGTTGAAAATGTATTGAAGAAATTTGACAGATTCAGGTAGGTATTATAGAGGTAGCTGTATCGAATCGCTGTCAAACATATTATTGAATTAACCTTTGTTTAACGTAAGCTATGTAAAGCCACAAACAAAAGTAAGCTTAAAATGATCTCAATAATTATATGTTGTATGTTTGAATTTATTATAGCAAGGTTTCAGATTTATATTTATATAAAATTTTATATTGCATTCTTGACATTAAAATTTTTATTTAAACCAAATAATTATTTTTATTTTGGCATTTTATACACTTGGCCATCTATCTAATAGTGAATTTTACATGTAATACTTTGTAATTTTATATTATTTTATTTTATTGATCCTTGTTTGTAATTATTGTGTACTTTGCAAAAGGTGGAAATGTGAGTCATATGAAATGTTAACATCAATTTATAAATATTGTAATACTAACCTACATTTCACAATAAAGTATACTTTATAACTTTTTAAACTATCACGGTCACTTACATTAGAATAAATATTATAAACGGTAAAATAAAAGTATACAATTACTATTACTAGATAAAATTTTAAAGAAATCAGTGTAGCAAAGGATATTTTCCCTCATTGTGCCGTTTACACGTTTAGAGAATATTTATTTTTAACATTGACTAAAAAAAACTTTTCAAAAATATATTCAGCAAGTAATATAGTGCGGTTACCTGTGCGAGCACTATTTCTTCTTGGGTTTCTTGGGGTTGCGCGAGCGGCTCTTGGCCTTGCAGAGCGGGCAGATGGGCGCGTTGCGGTGGATCTGCTGGTGGCACGACAGGCACGACTTCATCGGCGGCGGCTGCTGCCTGCCGACCCAGCGCGCCGCCGTCACTACGCGCCGCCACCGCCGCGGACACAACACAACGAGACCGCAGGCAACCTCAGAAGCTTATGCTGACACAGGGCCCATTAACTTCACACTCTTTGTTTTCTTTGTTACTTTCAGGGACATGGTTCCCTATGTGTGCGTTGCTCGAACGCGTGTGTATGAAGCTCGCCTCCTGCAGTCTCCTTAGTTGTGTCACGGGGCACTCCGGCCAGTGACCACGGAAATGTGCGATGTGGGATGGGGATACTTTTGAATAGCTGCATAGCTGCACTTTTGGATATTTATGAATAATAACAAAAATAACAAAAATACACCTACTCTTAACATTTTCCAGCAGCTATTCAAAAGTATCCCCATCCCATAGTACGCAGTTTGTCATTAATTGTACAACTTCAAACCATCAACAAAGACACATCGTATTGTTTTCTAAAGTTTCGTGGACACTACGACATTGAACTTCTTTAGATTTATATAAAATCTTTCAATTTTCCATGGGTATAATGTAGTTACAATGCTTTATTGCCAAGTAAGTAAATCAATAAGAAAGTAAAATATGCTTCTGAATAAATAAAAATATTATAATGTGATATAACATAATATGGTTCGGCCATACAAAGGATCTTTCCTTCCACAAGTTTTCAAAGCAGACTATCCCACGCGGTGGTCAGAGGCGGAGCAAGATTGTGGAACCTACTAGTCCGGTGACCAAAACCTACTCGCACGTGAAGTGGGCCAGCCAGCCAGCCAGCCAGAACAGGACCCGGCGACTGGAC
>CAUJAO010000360.1:0-27696 GCA_963082485.1 Eudonia mercurella
CGGCTGATGTAATAAGTGATACAATAATTATGTTTGTGTCATATGGATTCATACATATGTTTTAATTGTTTGTTGTCTGGAGGGCTAACGCGCACTCCCATCAAGTTACTCCAATTACGAGCAATGCCTCTGTTTGCATTTGCTCCACATCAACTCGCGTAAATTGAAAGTAACAAGTAACAACCTAAAAAAGCTTAGGCGAGTAAAATTTTATACTTCTTTTCATATTTCGCGTAAGATATTTAATATTGCATTTTGGTACATTACTTTAATGCAAACCAGGTTGAGTAAAATAGAGTACGGGTATCAGGATTGAATGAACATAAAGTAGCAAGTGCCCATGGCGCGCGGCGCGGCGCACTCGCGTGACGCGGACGCCTCGTTTATCAGCGATTGAGTGCCGCGAGCTATCCGACTACCAGGTACTGATAAATATTCCGTACGTTTTTAGCAACGTCCCTGTCATAATACAACTATTAAGTAATCTGTGATAATACCCTCATGGACCATTTTACTATTCAATTGAATTTGTTTGTATGTGTTTTGTCTAGTTTAAAGTGTAGCGACGACAGTAAGCAGTGAGACTGTCGACTATTAGCTGCGCCTAACAACTAATCGACAAGTGATTAGATAGCAAATAAGTAATCAATAGAAGACTACTTATAGTTTAGCTTGTTAGCGGGACTCAGTCAGTTATGATTTTTTTTTATAATTTATTAGACAATAATCACGATGCTAATAAATTATAGCAGACTAAAGCAAAAAACGACTTAGCAACGTCACGACCCATCTCCTTCACGCATTAGTTAAAAGAACATTCAAATCTTCAACATGAACCATACTTGCCCTATATTAAAAATAATATATTCGACTTGTATTAAAATTTATTTGTATAATTCAAACAATCAATAGTGATAATTCATTGTCCTGGTAAATGCATTGTATAAAGTTGTAAGATTGCTTCCCTAGCATAATATTGAAATGTCAAATTGTAGGTACCTACTATGTGATGTGGCGTAATAATGTTTTTATCGTGGTTACGTCTTTTTGCATAAGTGCATGGGGGTGGAGCAAAAACGCGAGATATTTGAAATGTTTCGCTTATTACACGTATGCTGTATTCCGAGAATGGCGGTCGAGCCGCGCTGCGTGCCAGGAGCATCAGGATACCCCGCCATACGGAACATTCCACGAAATTGTTCTTCAGCCTTTCATGTAGATTAAGATTACTTCGTTACCAACATACTAAAACAACGCAGCGCTGCTGATGTCAACACTTTAGATCTTTAATGTTAATATGTTATTGGTTTTTTTAACATTATTTTGGTCGTTTCGTGGAATTCACCTTTCTATTATTATCAATCAATCAAAAACACAATATATTCTAAAGATACTTGACTAAGATTAGGTACTGATACACCGTACGCAGCGTTGGGGCGCTGGGGAGGCTGGGGTTCACTAGACATTCGCCAATGCAGTTGGCAGCCTTCCCGGCGTCCAGGGCCAAGTCTAGCAAACAAGTTCGCCCTAGCGAGCCCGTCGCCGCCGCCTGCGCCGCGCCGACGCGCTTCGCTGCGACGGGCAGGCCTCGCCTATCTTGAAAAAATACTCAAGATAAGCAACGAGCGACGGCCGAGATTACACGGCACGCCGCGCCGGCCGGCCGCCGGCGGGCGCCCCGGCTCGCAGACCGTACACACGGCTACCGGTAACAGCACAGCCAGCTACTCGGAAGTTAGCTAATGTCACTCAGCTACTCGCTTGTTAAAAGATTTCAACTTTACCAGCTTGGAATAGAGGTCGTTGCAATATCTGTCACCGGTCTGTGATCTTACGACACGTGTCGTAATTTACATTATCCTAACGTCGAAAATTTCAACATTTGATGACGGTTTAATAATAGTTTACCTGGATGACCGAGCTTTGCTCGTTATTTCTTTTTAAAATCTTTTCTAATAATGAAACCTAGCTAGATCGATTTATCGCCCTCGAAACCCCTGCATACTAAATTTCATGAAAATCGTTGGAGCCGTTTCCGAGATTCAGATTTATATATACAAGAATTGCTTGTTTAATGGTATTAAATATAAGTGTATTGTAGCAATGTTCAAGAATAACAATTCACCAAACAATAGAAAATCAATAGGGCATTTTCTTTTGAGCAAAGCCACTCGACCAATGATGGGTACAACAATATTGCAATGATTGTGCAGCTCGCTTCCCAGCTGCGCGGCGCCACGCGGGCTCGGGGCTGCGGAGCGGCGCCGCCGCGCCGGCGCCGGCGCGTGGCCACAAACTACAACATTGCGTAGCATGGCTGTGTTTATTCATTGCGATACATTCATATATTGCGATACTTTCATGCATTGCATCTGTACGCAGAGATGTTCTGTATGTGTCTAATAACCAGATTTTGAGCGTTCAAATCGCTCTTTTATATGAAAGATATTAACTTTTGTAGTTAGTGTGGGATACCGAGATCTGGGGGCACGGCCGTGCCCCCACCAAGTCGAGCAAAAAAGCGTCACGGCCGTACCATCCTTTTCTCGAAGCAATTCAGGCCATTTTCGACCCCCTGTAACTTCGTTGTGGATAAAACTAGAAGACTGAAATTTTCAGTAACCATGCAGGCATTGTATAGACACGTATATTTCAAATTTCATTCAATTTGAACCAGTATTTTAAGAATTATAACGGGTCAAATTTCTTAATTTTGTCACTCACTGACTGACTCACCGATCATCAAAATTCTAAGGCACTTCTAGCAGACCTAGATGCTTCAAATTTGGAATATAAGTAGTGTTTGGTGTATGAATCAAGGAAAAACTAAAATATTTTGCAATTTCGGTCCAGTTTTCTAGATACACCAACTGCATAAATAGCTTTGTAATCCCATATAAATGTATAGGATTACAAAGTTACATGTGCAGTTAATGAATCCACTGATTCATGTATAATATAATGGAATAATAGGTTCAGTTAAATTTTTCAATATTGGCTTTATTCGTAACGATGTTTTATTTTATTTATTTTACGGCAATTATTATTATTGCGTGCGAAGCCGCGGGTTTAAGCTAGTCCCATATAAATATAGGCGCATGGTAGTGCCCCTGCCAAATCGAAAGGAAAAAAGTAGAACTGTCTCTACAAAATACAAAAAGAAATGAGATCCCATCAAAAACAATACTTGTCAAAAAAAACCAAGTCTCGCAACTCAGTTGTTCTGCGGTAAAAAGTTGTGAGATCCATGTAATAATCCAAGTCGGTTATTAATTTATTCAGTCTCTACTTAAGCGACTTTCTGTCTTAATACGTCCAGTCTCTAAGACCACGATCGTGGTCCATAAGAAGTTTTATATAAATATATTGAGACTTGGCCATCGCCTGAAAACACGTGTAAATTCAATCGCCTGAAAACACATGTAAATTCAATTATTTAGTGCGATGGCCAAGTCTCAATATATTTGTCGGAGACGTGGCGCTAGCATCGCTTAGAAACGACAAGTATAGTCTATACTTAGTGTGGTCTGCGCAGCCTATGCTCTATGGTACGCGAAACGTCAACGTCAGTTGGCGCGACAACGGACTGGGGACATTTGAACGGGAGCGGTCGGAGAGTACGCACGCGTAGAACTCACTTCGTTTCTAAAATCCATTTGCATCGGGCAACTGTTTCTAAATAATTTAATTGTGATGTTAAAATAACATTAAAGTGACTGTAAGGAATACGACTGCGCTTTTATTTTGAAGATCCAAGATGAACAGTGTTATCGACGAATCCGAGTTTGCTCGACCGTCCTACCTACAAACCGACCTCGCCGCCGACATCAGAAGTGGGATGTAACCTTTGCTCTAAGGATGTAATCGACGCGAACAACTAGAAGAAAACGATGCCAAGTTTTATCGTAAATGACAACGGATGTTGGAACAGCAAAATCAGAATTGGATGGCGTTACTTGAAGTTCAGAAAGCACATGAGGAAATTCATTACCGGAGTTTATACGCGTGCGTTGCTACAGTCGACGTATGGATTGCTACATTCGACGTGTGAGTGTATAGCTGAGAAAAATGTACAAAGTGCACTGCATTAGTGATTGCTTGATGAAGCCTTGCTTGATGAAGCCTTGCTTAGTGAAGCCTTGCTTAAAAGCTTTAAAGGGACAAAAACAACACGGCTTCTTGTGTGGGAAACTGGGACATCGCAGCACCGGTTGCCTCTCCAAGGATAATAAAAGGTCATGTAATCGTTCCATTATTTTTAGTGCTAATTATTTTGTCAAACATCGACCCAACGCGCCTGGTGTTATGTTTCAGATATGGGGGCACGGACTCTTTTGCTAACATGTGCCCACGCGCTCATACCATCACTGCGGGGCGCAGGAAAGAACGCTACTAGCAACGGCGGCGGCGGTGCAACCGGCAGCAGCGACACCAACACCAGCGAGGCGAGCAACGACAACCAGCGTCATCGGTTAGACAGACCTGTGCTGCATCGGCAACCCTGCTGGACTGCTGAATGTTTCTGGTGATGTTTTCATGTTTCATTATGTTTGATTATGATACTTAGAGAGTTCTATGATGAAAAAGTTAAATTTCCAGAGGAAACCGTTTACATAATAAAGTGATAATGACAGTTATTGGACAATCTAATGTTATTACTACTGTACTGTTTGTTACTACAGCTGGAAAAGTTTATTACAGGTGGTTTTGTCTTGATTAAAAATAGTGAACAAAACCAATCCAAGTTAGATAATAAATTTAGAGACTTGTTTGTTGTAACTGCGACATTAGAAGTAGACTCACAAGAACTTACTATGGTTAGAGAGAGCTAGTAGTTTATTAAATGATGAGTAGTGTGCGGGTACCTAATAGAGGTAGCCCACGATTATGATACGTTAAAACTGTTGAAATCATTAAATTCTAAGCGAATTTACAAATACGCACACGATAGATTAAGAATGATGCCAGATGGTCATGTACCAGTCGAGGTTGAGGTTGAGGTACATTGTGACCTGATTGATAATGAGTAAAGTTGTTGCGTGAACTCGAGTTAGTGCTCTAATGACCGTAGTGTGTAGTCAAAGGGTGATGCACAAGTGCGCAGGGTTCCACTGAGATGGACGCGCGTAAGCGACTGGGATCGCTGTTCGGCGGATAGTAGTAGTGATATGGAGATAGAGGATGTAGTTGTGGGTAAAATTGTGGTGCAGGTGCACTGTGAGGATGATAATGAAGCAGTGGTCGTGGAACCAACTGGCTCCGAGTGTGGTGTTGAAGATATGTAAAGTAACATCTCGCTGCTGGCCGCAAGCCACTGGCCTGCCGCGCGCTATATGAGTGTCGGTCCCCAGCGCGTGGTGCGGAGCTGTGGCGAGTGTTAACCGATACCTGTGTTGTTGTGTTTGTGAGAAGTAATTGAAATGAGATATTATGATGAGAGAGCCGTGGTATTAGAGGGGTAACTCGGGGTGATTTTTGAAACTTACATACCTTGTAAATAGTGACTTGATTTGTGCAACGACTGGTTCATGGCTCTGGTTACCTGGTTAGTGGTAGTTTGGTATTCTACTACTGGAGGAAGTGGTAGATGTTTGTGTTTCAACGGATGGAAGCGATGATGGTGCGTTACTACTGGATAGAAGTGGTAGACGTTTGGTGGCTTGTGTGCTTAGCGTGTGTTATTAGCAAAATGTAGTCTTAAGTAAAGTTCTAAGTAGAGTCTTATGTAGTCTTATGTAGAGACTTATGTAGAGACTTATGTAGAGACTTATGTAGAGACTTATGTAGAGACTTATGTAGAGACTTATGTAGAGACTTATGTAGAGACTTATGTAGAGACTTATGTAGAGACTTATGTAGAGACTTATGTAGATTTATGTAGAAAATTATGTAGACTTATGCGGAGTTTTATGTGGAGTCTTATGTGGAATCTTATGTAGAGCCTTATGTGAAACCTTATGAAGGGTCTTATGGAGAGCCTACTGTAGAATCTTAGGTAGAGCCTACTGTGGAGTCTATTGTAATGCCTAGTGTTGAGCCTACTGTAGAGCCAAATGTAAGAGTCAATTGTTGTTTGGTCAGGATAGACCGAACGGAAAATCTGTGCTTGGTTATCTTTTGTTACAGAGAAAAACACGAGGACGTGTTTCAATCAGGATGGCCGTGTCGGAGACGTGGCGCTAGCATCGCTTAGAAACGACAAGTATAGTCTATACTTAGTGTGGTCTGCGCAGCCTATGCTCTATGGTACGCGAAACGTCAACGTCAGTTGGCGCGACAACGGACTGGGGACATTTGAACGGGAGCGGTCGGAGAGTACGCACGCGTAGAACTCACTTCGTTTCTAAAATCCATTTGCATCGGGCAACTGTTTCTAAATAATTTAATTGTGATGTTAAAATAACAATAAAGTGACTGTAAGGAATACGACTGCGCTTTTATTTTGAAGATCCAAGATGAACAGTGTTATCGACGAATCCGAGTTTGCTCGACCGTCCTACCTACAAACCGACCTCGCCGCCGACATATTTATATAAAACATTAAAGAATGTTATGGACCACGATCGTGGTCTTAGAGACTGGACGTATTAAGACAGAAAGTCGCTTAAGTAGAGACTGAATAAATTAATAACCGACTTGGTATTACATGGATCTCACAACTTTTTACCGCAGAACAACTGAGTTGCGAGACTTGGTTTTTTTTGACAAGTATTGTTTTTGATGGGTTATATATACACAAACGAGCAATAAGAAGAAACACGTGTGTCGCCGCTATGTCAAAAAAGAGGCTTAGCAAAATGCTACAGGATGGAGCTTTTAAAAACGTGGCGAGTTTACTTTGATGGCGAGTTTACAATAACCCAGATCAGGTCAGGTCAATCACGATACCTTTCAAAGGTATTTGCGCTTGTCAATTTTACCCGACTGCAAAGGGTAAAAAGGTATTATTTTTCGCGCCTATCTTGTATGTAATATTCTTTATTACCTCATATCTCCACCGCTGAACGGATTTACATAATTGAAGTATCGTTAGATTCGTCTTAGCTGCCCAAGTGTTCTTAGATAGGTGACGTTAAAAGAAAACAAACATGGCGGCTGTGCGATGCCATTGGAGTTGGTGAAAAACATTTTTTTTTCGAATACTTCATTATGGGTATCAAATTAGAGAGCTCAACACAAAAATTTTTAAAAGGTATATCATGAAATTTGTCTAACTAAAAAGACATAATAATTTTTTTTAAAACAAACAGATAACCCGCTTGCGTAAAATATAATAAGTAAATAAATAGAAAATCAACTGAAAAGGTCGGAATAAGATAAAAATTCAATTTATGCAACATCATACATAACATGCATTCAGAAGTCTAATCATTCTCACTTTGTGCGTGCCTCAGACTGTGTTATGCATAATGTTGCATAAATTGAGTTTTTATCTTGTTCCGGCCTTTTCAGTTGATTTTCTATTTAGTTACTTATTATTTTTTACGCAGGAAGGTATTGGTGTATTTTTTTTTCCCTTAATGATTCCAAATAAATGTCAAAATACGATGTGAACGACATTCAACATTATTCAAAAACGCGTCGCGATCATGAAGCTGGCGCGGTCGCAATCACTGACACTTGTAAGTTAGTTTGAAGTTCTTGAATAGCTTTCAAACGTCAAATTGAAAGGTATAAGCTGGCAGGGTCTTATTAAATGTAATTGAAAATGATATTTAACTAACTTTGACATAGAAATCAATTTAGTAAGTAAAAAATGGTAAAGACAAAATGCTACAAAACGAAACAAAACTGGACCAAATGGGACAAAAAACAAAGGCGTGTCCTTTTCCCGATTAAGACAGACGGAGGTGTAGCAGTCTTCGTTGTTGCTCAAGCTTTAGTGAACTGTATATTTTATTTAGGGTTTGCGAGTACGTTTAAACACTGCTTGGAGTTAAGACACTGAACTTTATTAAATCAAGGAATGTAAAGGAGAAAACAACAATTTATTAAATGATTTTAGGTAGACAGAACAATACGTCAAAAACAACTGCAAACATCAGAAACCGAACAAAAGACAATCAATTAAAATTCATAATATAAAAAGGTTTTAACATATTCTTATATGTGGCCTGTTGCCAACAGGAGGCAACCTTGGCTCACGACGAGACGCACACCCGCGCACGGCTGCGGCAATCTCAACTCAAACACCCTAAACAATACCTAGAAGTTTATAATTTTTTTAACAAAGACAAACTTAAATTTGTTTGCGGCATTAAGGAATTTTAATTGTTAGTTTCATTTTGAAATGAAATCTTAAATACTTTAGCTTTTTTATATTAAATATTATATACGTGTAACATATGGGTGTGGTAATAATTAAGTCTTTAATCGCCGTGGTGGTCACCGGTGACAAACAATAAATTTTCTATTGTGTCTGGTTTTGAGGCAGCCAACGTGTTAGACAACCCAAAGTGTATCCTATCTAGATTCTGTATGCATAGTCACTTATACGTCGTCATTATTTATATTGATGACGTCATATCAAAATAAACTGTGTGTGTGAGTACTCACAATTTTATTATAATCACTCCCTACTTGCCTATGCGCGCCTGGTACAGTGAGCGCGGAATAGTTATAGCAACGCACGGCCCGCGCCCGGTTCGCTCGACACACGAAACGAAGCTTAGCGGCTTAAACAACGCAAAACTTAACCAATTTATGTTTCTCAATGAATTAAAAAGTTCAAAAAAATACTAAAACTTTTATTGTTATTTAAAATAATTCACTTAGACACCGCAGGTTTTAATTTACACAGTATGAAAGGCAGCAGCAATGCATTATTTCATCTGCCCTTGCATCTCACACTCGCTGACATTTTTTTACGTAGCCCCATTAAAAGAAATCAATTTTGTAATTAAATAACAACGCAAATAAATAGCAATCCTTCACAAAGTAATAACAATTATGTGAAGTGACTGACATTGAATTGATTTGACAAACCACCATAAACCGCCTGAATGATGAAAGAGAAACTCTTTTACAAAAATGCAATGTTAACGAGTCGTAAACCACTTCCGTTGTTATTTTCTAACGACTCTGTTGTCCTAGTACCTTTGACTAAAATAGTTTGAATCGAAATCGGTTTGAGGTTAAAAAATAAACATTTTTATTTACCTCTTTTCATTTTTTAAGACGTAAAGAGTAAAAAAATATTTATCAGTAACCATCTTAGAGCATAAACCAATAATGCTCTAAGGCCTAAGGTAACCATAGTCAGAGTCAAAGTCAAAAATTTTTATTCAAATAAACTTACGAAAAGTGCTTTTGAATCGTCCACAAATTTTTTACCTACTACTCATTCAGGACGTCTATTTTTTAGCTGTGGAGTGTTAATTTTATGTCTATGGTAGTTACTCGCTGGCATTCAGCTTAAGAGTTAAAAGTAATAAAATGTCTAGAATATGTTTGAATATTTTCAGTGAATTGTCAAAGGGAAAAATGGTTCATTATTTTTTGTGTCACGTTACTGATATGATAACATTGACATTTTACTATACCGGAAACTGAACTGTCAAAGTAAAAAACAAACAAAACATTCATCCGCTAAAGAACACCCGTATCCCACCTACCGGGCTCAATTGTAAATCTAAACTATTCTCGAATTCACTTGAACACACACAGCAAATTTCATCCAAATCGGTCAAGCCGTTTAGAAGGAGTTCAATAATATACACACGCACAGAAGATTTTTATATAGATATAAAGATGTAGTTTTATAAGTTTTATATTTAATGAAAGTTTTCTAGAGAATATTGTGAAGTGATATGAATTAAAATTATGGTACCTACCTATACATTTAATGTTTTCGTTAATCATATAAAAGGACCCCTATAATTAGAAGCAAAGAATTGACATTAAGCAAGTATTAAAAGATAAGACTGATTGTCATCTATTATGTCAAATACATATTTATTGATGCATTTCATTTACATTTTAAAATATTTACATCAATAATAAGGAGAAGAACGGGCGCAAGAAACTCTACAGCTTTAATAGAAGTAACGACATTTACAAAATAAAGGATGTCGTTACCTAATCATACAATATTTACAATACAAAACTTTCAAGCTTATACAAATAATGCTTACCTA
This sequence comes from Eudonia mercurella, assembly GCA_963082485.1. Classification (NCBI taxonomy): domain Eukaryota; kingdom Metazoa; phylum Arthropoda; class Insecta; order Lepidoptera; family Crambidae; genus Eudonia; species Eudonia mercurella. The sequence continues at coordinate 10,137 of CAUJAO010000360.1, forward strand.
TATACATTTACATTTACTTAACATTACACTTTATTCTAAAAAAACGTACATGGGCACTATGCTTAGAGCATTTAATATTTAACCAACTATGTATTGTAGCGTTCGCCACATTCGACCTTTTTTTTTCCGCATAAGAAGTTCATTTTTACTTTTTTCACTGATGTTTAGCTGATGAAGTTTAGGAATTTATCAGATGACCGAATGACGTTGAGGATTTTTTCGCTTGGAGTTATTTTCTGGAATTGGATTGATATTTTGAAGAATTGTTTTCTTTTTTATATTCATTTATTGCAAGGTTGAATTCCCTTTTACTTCTCCATCATCCTTACCATACCCTCGGCGGTGGGAGTGTTCTGTTTTCTCATTTACGAAACATATATTCTGTGCTTGGAATACATTTAGTGTGCGGTGAAGTGATGCTCATGTTCCACGGGCTTAAGCCAGCGTTCGCTATTGACGGTGTGTAAAAACCAAAAGTTTAAATTGATTTAGTTCAAAAGTACTTCATTGTCAAAGAGATGCTGATGCCGGGTTACGTGAACTGAAATATTCCTTTGTAGTCCAAGCCTTTTGGACTATTTGATTGTAGTGTTGTTCAGTGTTGTAAACTATTTTCTATTTCACTTGGAGTGTAGATGAAACTTTTGTGAATATTAATAAGTGGTTAATAATAAGTTTTATATTATTACTAGTTTGTTTGTATGTTTCGCAGGTTTTCATGAGGCCTGTGTATATAGCAGCTTATGTTAATTTTGCTGCTTCTAATTAAAGACTGCTTAAATATTTTATTTTATAAAGAATTTAGCTTATGAGGCTCTTTATGAATATGTAAAGTAATAAAAAAATAATTATACAAAAGAATTTAAATACATGTAGCACGTTATAGTATGTACTAATTCAAAACTAGAATGACGCTTTATACCTATACAGTGTGCGAGAATTGGAGGAATTTCAGTTCCATGCATTCTTATCATGGACATAATCTTTTTTTAAAGTGTTTTATCCATAATAAGCCAAGGGGGATTAAAACAAAAAAAAATCTAAGGCCACACCCCATTTTGTACAGTGGGCTACCACAATCGAGTTACTTCATTTCCTGGTTTTCTCTTACTTTAACAAAACACAGGTATGTGCGTTCACGGCAATAGAGTCACCATTCCTTCCCCTTCCAACTCTTCAGGATACATCTAAAAGCCTGCAGAGCAGTATCAACATACTCGGTATGACGATTCGCTGCGATCTGAACCAAAGGGAAAACTGAAAAAAAACTACATCGAAGCCGTGATCAAAACAGCCTCACGAAAACTCGGTATTCTGAACAGAGTGCGGCGATTCTTTACGCCTGACTAAATGTACCTTTTGTACAAGACACAGGTACGGTCTTGCGTGGAGTATTGCTCGCACATCTGGGACGGTTCCGCAAAGTACCTTCTCGATACCTTGGAAAGATTGCAGCGTCGCGCTGAACGCATTATCGTCAATGCAGAAGTCGCAAATACTCTCGAATCTCTGCAATTGCGTAGAGATGTTGCGTCACTCAGCGTGTTTTACCGCTTATACCATGGCGAGTGCTCTGAAGAGCTCTTTGACCTCATCCCACCTTCTCCCTTTCTTCATAGGAGTACACGTGCTGCTCTTCGAAGTCACCGCTTCACTGTCTCAAATATCCCATCGCGTACAAAAAAATTTGGTGACTCGTTTCTTTGTCGCACCTCTAAAAGGTGGAATAGTCTGGAATAGTCTGCAAACGTTTTCCCTCCTTCCCATACGCCACGCCACGCCATATCATGATATGGCGTCCTTCAAAAGAGGCGTGAAGAAGCACCTTGTGGGCCAGCAGAGTGAGGTTAACTGATGCTACGTTTGTTTTCACGCTGCACCAGTTATCTTCGCGTCTAGACTCCATTTGCACTTAACATCAGATGGGATAGAGTCATTTGCCGAGCTATCAATATGTATATAAAAAAAAACTTCAACAACAACATAACCGGAAATGGTTAGCTGACGTGGTGGCAGGTGGTGGCCCACTGTACATAGCATGGTGCATCATGTTTCTTTAACTCTTAAATATCATTCAAATTTCGCAAACTATTTCAGTGAAAAGGACAACAGATACGTTAGAAAATAACAACGCAATTTTAGCAAAAGAGGTTTGTAATAGTAATTCCCTTTTCCCGGCCAGACTCTTTATGGTGGTTTGTCAAATCGATGTCAATGTCTGTCGCTTAGTTACATACAATTATTATTTTTTTGAGCAGAATTGCTATTTATTTAATTATCAATATGGATTTCTTTTAATGAGACATAACAAACGTAGTTTATGTCGGCGAGTGTGAGATGCACGGGCAGATGAAGGAATGCATAGTTGCCGCTTTTCGCACTGTGGAAATGTAATAATGCCCTGTGTGTTTCAGTAAAATATTTTAATATTACAAAGTGAAATGAAAGTTCAGTGTTATTGTTAACTATTCAATTAATTGAGAAGCATACATTGGTAAAGTTTTGCGCTGTCCAAGCCGCCAAGCGGCCGCCTGTTCTCGCCGTCCGTAGTAACCGAGTGAAACGGGTGGGGGCGGTGCTCATAAAGTTCCTAACTATTCTGCGCTCAGGGTGCCAAGTGCTAGTTTCATTCGCTATTCGATCACGTTAACGAAAACGAGAATTTGTATGGAAAAACATTAACTCTTCTCGCCAGGAGGCGCTGCTAAAATGCCATACTAATTTTCGTAAACGTAAACGTAATTGAATAACTACGGATAGTAAACAAAACTCACAGTAGGCACTCTGAGTACTAGGCGCGCATAGGCAAGTAGGATTGTAAGTACACAGAGTTCACTGACCCACTAGTGATGGAGGACTTGTTTATTTTAATATGACGTTAATTAGTAACGTAAAATATTAAATAAAAATTGCATGGCAAATTAAAGTTAACTAGTGGTCGCCCAGTGGTCGAAATACGACCGTAATTTTATTAAGGCTGCACGGATTATATTATTGGCATTGACAGTTGTCGGCCGCATTAAAGACAAACAATACTTGTGTGTCAAATACATGATAGTGTGTGTAATGTTGTTTTTTTGATTTAATGTATTTTTTATGCATGATTTAAAAAAAATATTAACATTCGAATAAACTTCTCTATATAAAGTATAAGTGTGCGAAATTTCATACTCCTCCGTCCGTGCAATTTTCGTAAAAACGAGTACAAAGTTTTTGCTTCACGTAGGTATTATAACATTCGGATAAACTTCTCTATATAACGTTCAAATAATTTTTAACGCAAATTTTGTTGCGAGTAAATTACAAAAACACAAATGTTGAAAAAATTTCTACGAGCAGGATTTGAACCTGCACCCTTCTGACATTCCGGGTCAGGTGCTCTTCCAATTGAGCTTTCGTGGTTCTATAACCACGGTTTTTGTAATATGTTCGCAACAAAATTTGCGTTAAAAATTATTTGAACATTTATAAATAGCTTGCTTACTTCTTAAAAATGTTAAATGTATGTAAATAAATGTATGTAATGTAAATGTGTTAAATAATTTCGTCAGGCTGGTTATTATTTTATGAAATTAAAATGTATGGTGTACATAGCTAGTATTAGAGTAAATTTTTTATACTTTCGAAACATCGACCTTTTCATAGTATTGGCATTTTTCAATATGGTACAAAATATATAAAAATTTATTTAAAAACACTGCTGAGGAAAAAAATGACCTCATTAGAGCTAATTTAAAAAATGGTCTATTTCCGCTTAAAATATAATTAATAGTAATTCATACTAAATGTAGTTTAGATTAGGTTTAAATTCTCTGTTAGGTTCTGTGAGAAAAACTGATAAAATGAAATATATGTTTTTTTTAGTCTTATGTTTAAGAGTGTCTTAAGTTAAGTTAAATAGGTAAAATACTAGTATGCCATACTCGCTGTTTTATTTTAATGATGAAATAAACCCCCCCACTTTATCAAGATGTAAATAGTCATTGGAATTATTCCACTCCATTTATCCATCCTAGAAAATACCATAGGTTGGATACTCGTAAAAATATGTCTCAGAATTCAAAAGATTGTTGGTTAAAGTGGATTCTTGGACGTGTGTTTTCGAGTATCCACCTTAAAGGATTATTCCTTATATTAAAAATATACATATAGCCATGAAGAGCTCAAAATAAAATAATACTTGATCATTCTAATTCCTATTCTTAAAATTGGTAAACGATGTCATATCCATGCCGCTATTGACATATCCTTCGTCGTTATTATTACTCGGCTTTATTATACTTATTACTTGACATTTTTACACTTTGACTTTTTTATGTTTGAAAATCGGCATTATTATACCTTCTCTTTTTAATTCCTTTTCGACATTATTATTCTTCGTCATTTTTTATGTCGTCGTTATTATTACTCGACATTTTTATACTTTGACTTTTTTATGTTTGGAAAATCGTCATTATTATACCTCGTCATTTTTTAATATAGACATTAATCGCCTAACTCTCCTCAAGGTCACGAACGATGGGGACTCAGTGTTTCTGTTGTAATAAGATGTAATGCAACATACGATAAGGTTAGATTTGTTAGACAACAGTGCCTCTGACGACAGAGGTAAAGGCAAAGGGTCGGGACGCCCGCCGGCTCAGTGAGCCGCGTAATGAGAGCGTAATTGGTCGGAGCGCATCCCGACCGACTCCCGCGACTTTTGTTACAAATCACAATAGCCTTTGTGTTGGACAAAAAAGATTTTACTTAGACCGTAGACCTGCTAACAGACGACTGACAAAGATTATTAGATTGCTTATGTCATGAATGAAACACAAAAGAAAAGTAGCTACTTGTAGTAGATATGCTCGATACGGAAATACAGATAGCGCCATTAGTCATACGAACGGATGCAGCTAATGGTTAGTTCCCCGTGCAGCGAGGACGAGCAGATCCTTAAATTGGTTGGAATTGTGTCCCCACCGCACTGCATCCTTAGCGAGGGGACGTGCATCGTTTTTTATCTGCATCTTCAGGCACGGAAAGCAGAAGAGGACTTTTAAAAGTACCAATTTGTCTCCATGGGTTATGTCTCCACCACCCATAGAGACATAAGCGTGTCCGCCGACTATAGACTCCTACCACGTTAGAACTTAAAAAATACAGGTCTAAATTGAACAACCATTAGAGTTTTGTGTAGCAAGCAAACAAAAATAATGTTTAGTCTCACTTCATTATCAGCACAAACGTAACTTTAGAAACTCGATGGGAGCAGAGAGTTATGGAAGTTATACATAAATATCCAACTTTGTACAGTGTTTATTATTTCGATCAAATCCAATAATGCGATTAGTTTCCAACAGGAGTAGCATGCAAACAAAGTGACACGTGGAGCGGATAATGAGCTGTCCATTACGCGTACCGTAAGCCAGGATAGTTGGCATCATGACGAGCACAATGCCACACGGTCAACGTGTGATCCGCTTTATAGCTAAAACTTTAAGCCATCATTAGGTACCTCATCAGGTACCTATCCCCAAACGAAAACTATAACGCATTGCATATTATTTACTCGTAACGAGATTAACAATCCATTAAAACCATACTCATTCGCATCGAGCACTTCGAGCTGGTTCGATTTCTCCAGATTACACGAGAATTTACCGGTACTAATTTTTTATCTTTCACATTATTATCGATCACAAACTCCTTAGAACAAGTCTGGTTGACATTTAGTCAAATTAAATACAGTTTACAGTTTCAGGGTGAAACTGGTAGTTGTAAGCTGAGGTTGCGTGTTCTGAGGACATACGATATTTGGTACGCTAGCTTATTTTATTTGTCTGTTTGTCTGTATTGTACCATTTATTCATTTATTTATTTGGGAAACAAACAATCATTTGAGGAATGCGTACCGGAGCAGCTGGTATAAACTAAACGGCAGATGGATGTCCTCTGGCGTGACTCGTGACCGCAGCGCCGACGCCGACGACGCGGGCGCGGTGCTAATTGCCGAGCAAGGCGCGTGCCGCCTCCGGCAGGGCTGCCTCAAACTCCCTAATTTTTAGTCTCATAGCCATTTCTTATGGCTGATGGTTCGTGATTGCTTTAACTCAGGCCATTTGGGGATTCAAAGCACCGGAAACGTCTGTGGGGACGTAAAATGAGCTAATTGTGATGACCTAAAAGTTTTAATGAACTCATTAACTAATTAATATATATATGTAGTACCTATACAATATAGTTTTTGAAATAGATATGATGAATTTTAATTTGGCTGTCTTGTTGTCTGGTAAAGTTTTACTACACGTGATCATTCAATATTTTTTCTAAATATTACAGGTTGTTCTACAACATTTATAGAGGGTAATTATTTACATATAATTTTGCGCAAATATTGTTGCGAACAAATTACAATTTGAAAAAAGACAAAATGTTGAAAAATTCCACGAGCGGCTTCGAACCCGCTTCGATGCCGAGTTAGGTGCACTGCCAACTATGCTATCGTGGCTCAATCCAACTCGCCGTAATTAATCAACACTATCTATTTTTACCCGACTGCAAAAGAAGGGTTATGTTTTTCGCGTCTATCTTGTATGTAATATTCTATATTACCTCATGTCTCCAAAACCGTTGAACGGATTTACATAATTGAGGTATCGTTAGATTCGTCTTAGCTGCCCAAGTGTTCTTAGATAGGTGACGTTAAAAAAAAACATTGGACGCCATTGGAGTTGGTGAAAAACATTTGTTTTTATACTTCATTATGGGTATCAAATTAGAGGGCTCAACACAAGGATTTCAAAAAGGTATATCATGAAATTTGTCTAACTAAAAAGACAAATAAAATTAAAATTAAAAAACAAACAAAAAACCCGCCTTCGTAAAAAATAATAAGTAACTAAATAGAAAATCAACTGAAAAGGCCGGAACAAGATAAAAACTCAATTTATGCAACATCATAAATAACATGCATTCGGAAGTCTAGTCATTCTTTTTATTTTTTATTTTATTTTATTCAAAATAAAATAAAATAAAAAATAAAAAATTCTCACTTTGTGCGTGCCTCAGACTGTGTGTTAGGTTATGTATGATGTTGCATAAATTGAATTTTTATCTTGTTCCGGCCTTTTCATTTGATTTTCTATTTACTTAGTTACTTATTATTTTTTAGGCAGGCGGATTTTAGTTTTTTACTTTATAAGCCAAAGGAGCCCTATTCAATGTCGACAACTACGTCATCAACATCCGATCTAAATATATTTACAAATATTGAAAGATCAGTTAAGAATTAGGCAAGCTATATTTATGATTATTTACGCAAATATTGTTGCGAACAATTTTTCAAATTGTAATTTTTTCATAGAGGGTGCATTAATAGGTTGAAGCTATAGCATCACCAGTATGTTTATTGATGTTGAATCTAAAGTATCTAAAGTGTGTTGGCGGGTTGCAGGCAGCCCTGTTGTGCCGACACGCTCTCGACGCGAGCGGAGCTGTGAAGCCTGTGATCGGGCCAGCGCCGAGCGTGTGAGAATTTAGAAAGGTCTTACAACAATTTATCACTAAACCCTTACAAAGAACGATGGTTGTCAAAGTACAACATAAGGAGACTTCATACATACCGTACTCAAGCAACGCACACATACGCAATCTCTTACGGACACGGTATCTCGGAACAGCTCGTAACAGTCCGAGCGCAGCATCACAGCTCCGCTCGCGTCGTCGGTCGAGAGCGTGTCGGCACAACAGGGCTGCCACCCGCCAACACACTTTAGATACTTACGTGGGAGACCACATTATTTTGTAGTCAAAGGAAGCGCACTCCGATGCTCACTCAATATTACAAAATACATTTACAATAGTTTTAAATATTTATAAAATATTTATAAAATACAGTGAAAAAATTAAACGCCCACCCGACCCAGCCAGGAATCGTACCTGGGTCTTCCGCAATCCGGGCGGCTGCACTGACCGCTATGCTACCGGGAAGGCTGACGCGCTGAATTTTGTCACTGCTTTTTAATATTTGAGTGCTTATTGCGGCACAGTGCCATCTATCCAAAGGTTATTGCAACCGATGACTATGCAGATTCATCTTTGCAGATGAAATACCACAAATTTGATATCACAACGCTATAGTAAATAGTTTTAGGTCATAACAAACTGATAGAATCATTTAAAAGTATCGCATGTGTCGGCCACCAGTTCACCACTGGCAGCAGGAGTGCGGGTCGTCATGGCGATGGAGGTAATGGATCTCGCAGCCATAAACACCGGTGCACATATAAAATCTTACGACTCGTTTTCGAGTCAATAGGATTGATGAAAGAAATAGCAGTGACATTGAATAAAATGAAATCGTTATTCGCCAATGAGCAATCAAAAAGCAATTTATTGCTTGTTCGCCTATTTATCTAATATGGATTACTTTGCGTGACAAAATTTGGAAATAGCAGATCTAACGAATAAAAATATAAATATTACGCTATTTGTATGTATAACTAACTTTTTAAGTATATAATGCATTTTAGTGTGTCAACAAATGTTTTAATACAAGCTGACAAATATATCCTCTTCGGTTTTTCCGGTGTTTCATTTTGTTTTTTTTTTTCTATCTATTAGCCAAAATCTTATCTTATTATCTTATCTTATATATTAGGTACTGTACTGTACTATAATATCGAAAATAATAATATAACTTTTACTTGAAAAATCGACGCGACGACGACATAACAAGCGTTTTGCACGTGGAGCGCGCTGCACGAGTCCCCAGGGTGCCCGGGTGGAACGTCTCGACACAAAGACGAGGACTTCTCGGCGCGGCGTGGATTGTATAATAAAACTTACAATAACTCTGCCTAATCGTTTCATAAGTGCACTAATCAAGTACTCGGTAACTGTTCGTAGGTACTGGGTGCCTAGTGTGAGTTTTATCTGACAATTGATTACGTTAATGAAAACGAAAATTATTATTATTTAAGAGTTAGGTAATATTTTGCCATACAAATTTTCGTTTGCGTAAACGTAATCGAATGAATACGGATAGTAAACACAACAAACTAAGCACTCTGAAGCAAGGAAAAAGTGTCAGCTTGCGCCGACGACGGCGGCGTCGGCGGCGCGTACGCGTGGAGGCGTGAATAACATAAACATTTTCCTTGTATTCGTGTGTTTAGCTGCAATTGTAAATAAGAATGACCGTACTGAAGATAATGCCTTGTAAGGTAACTCTGGTTGGAAAGCAATATTTCTGAGGATTTTCTTGCATGCTGCATGCCTGCTTGCATGCTGCATGCCTGCTTGCATGCAGCATGCCTGTTTGCATGGCATATCTGCTTACATGCTACGTTAGTATTAATAAATATTAATAATTAAATTCAAGCTACTTTGAAAATGAGTAGGTGTTATATACTTTGTGATTTTTAATTTAGTGCGAATTAATATTTAGTAATTGCAAACTTTAGGGATTACGAATTGTTCCGCGAAATGTCGCATTTGGTAAATAACAATATGGGGATAAAAAGTTAGGCGAAGTGAAATTAGACCAAACACGATTATGAGGAGTGAAATTATGCGAAAAAAATTTAGGCTAACCGTTTGTGTGCCATTTCCAACTAGAAGTACAAAAAATTAGGCGACCCGATATATACCCCATCTATAGAGAAGGCTCGTTCGTGCCCCAGCAGTGGGGACATAAAAATGAGCTGATGATGATGAAGATGATTTCTGTTTATTTCCGTACAGGAAGTTATTTTACTGCGTTGTTAAGAGATATAGTAATATTTTTATACAATTTAATGCCATTAGCATTGAGTGTTCGGTTCTAAAACGGTAAAAAGCTGCTAACGTGGCACCACCCTTGCCTCCCCTGCTCACCCTGCCCTCAATTAGTGTGCCCCAATTGACTAATGCAATTTCCACCATTACACCCAGCCGGGCGAGGGCTCGCGGTGAATGCTGCCGCAGCCGGCCCTTGTGATGCATCCAGCTATAACTACAGGCGTAAAAATGTAGAAAAAATCTTTGTATCTCTAAATCTGGCTGTGTGTGTCTGGCTACCGTGGTCTCTTATTATCGGATACCTAAATAAACTGTTTTCTCAGGATTGTATATTCTCTTAAATTCTCTTTTTTTGTATGTAATTCCAGTTTCCAGAAACACATCGATTGCATTAGCAGCACAGAGTCAGCGGTACCGTAAAATACTACGGCAACCCGACCACTGTAGGGCGCACCCGTGGCTCGGGAATACGATTATTTTTGAGAGAGAGAAACTTAAACGCTTCCTCATGTCGTGTGAAACGAAGCAACGTCAGAGGTTTTCTAGAAGGAGTGGCATCGCGCACCAGTGCGTGTCCCCGTTCCCTAATAGATTTCATGGTTCAGATCGGATCGGGACGGAACAATCCGAGGGCGCCTCTAAAAGCTAGGACCTCGGCTCGGGTTGAGCGGGTCGTGGGGGTGGGGCGGGACGACGTGCTGTACCAAGCTATTAGCTTCTGTAAACCAGCACTGAGGACAAAGAACTTTTGACATCACCGAGGATAATCGACAGTGACCAGAAAGTGGATGCAGTAATGCTGAGTCGACGTCCCTAACCTCTTGAGTTTACCAGACTTTCTGGGACAACTTTAAAACAACTTCCAGTGTCTTATTCTATCCAATTAGCCTACATGCTACTTTATAATATAAATGACAAGCTGAAATAAAGTTGACCGTCCCATTGGTATTCTTTAATAATAATAATAATTTAAGACACGTGCCTGTTATGCCTTTGCTCACATACTCCTTTGGTATACTAAGATGGACTTAGACCGAATTGAACGCCTTGGATAGAAGAGACCGTCAAATGCTCACGACTTCCAAAATGCTACACCCGCGCTTATCTGTTATGAGGTTGTACATCCCGCGAAGATGTGGGGATCGTGGCTTTTTAAATGCCTAGGACCTACATAGCCGTGAGGTGTGCAGTCTCAGGGATTATTTACTTAACAGTGAGTGCGGGATGCATTTGGATGTCGTGGCAGTTGATAGACACTTTACGCCGCTCTCCTTGACAACAGAAAATTGGCACAAACCAGTGGTGCTAAGCACTCTCGATCGCAAGAACATATGGAAGAGCAAGGTGCTACACGGGCGCTACTATCGGGCTCTAACTGGGCCTGATGTAGATTTGCTTGCCTCGGTGAACTAGCTACGTTTCTGTGACCTCTTTGCGGAAACCAAAGGTTTTGTCTGTGCCATTGAAGATGAAGTTATCAAGACGAATAACTACCAGAAATATATTATGAGGGACGCTACGGTCGACATCTGTTGGGCATGCCGCCGTCCAGGTGAATCACTCCGACATATTCTTTCTGGTTGTTCTCATCTTGCTAACGAAGAGTATTTACACAGACACAACCAAATAGCCAGAATAATTCACCAGCAACTTACTCTTGGATACGGCCTTGTTGAATCGGAGGTGCCGTACTATAAGTACGCACCTGCGCCAGTACTCGAAAATGGTCATGCAACGCTCTACTGGGATCGCTTTATCATTACGGATAGGACTATTGTCGCCAATAAGCCTGTATCGTGGTGGTCGACCGATCCCAGCGCCGGGCAATAATGGTTGATATCACCATACCTCATGATGAGAACCTTGTGAAAGCCGGGAAGGACAAGCTTAGTAAGTACCTTGACTCGACTCACGAGGTTACCGCCATGTGGGATGTGGATTCAGATCATTATTGTGCCGATAGTCGTTTCGGCAAACGGTCTTTTAGCCAAGAGTCTCGATCAACACCTAGAGAGGCTCACGCTGAAAGGTTGGGTTTGACACGGCACGTATTTTCAGGAGGTTCCTCACTCTGCAGCCCTAATCGCCGATAGTTTGGGTCTATCCCCGCTGCCGGTGGCAACCTAGGTTAAGTTTTTTATAATATTTTATATTCTAAATATGTTTCTATATAAAATATTGTAAAAAATTTTTCTTAAGATATATGTTTAATAAAGAGAATAATAATTTATATTAATCTATTATTTTTATATAATATTAATTTTATTGTTTTTATATTAAAATATTGTAAAAATCTAGTTTTCAATGAGAAATTCGCGAGATAGTAAAAGTAGGGTTATTCAAAAAAAAAGTTTTATTAAATAATATTTTGATTAAACTTATGAAACATTTCTCATCAGCTTTCTTTGAAATTCTCATCGCGACGTTTTTCTTTTTGGTATTTCTAATTGTGCCGTCTATAAACTAAAAATACAAAAAAAATTCAAAAATATCTCGATAAAAAAGTATTATCTATTGAGCAGCGCGAACCCATCTGGGGGGGCCCGGCCATTTTTATTACGCGAAGCTCGGTCGTCAAAAACTTGTTGTTCAGCTACTGGATTTTATCTACGGTATTTACAATATCTACAGGCTTTAATGTAATTAAATTAGCGTCCATGTTACTGGTTCCTGAATGCTCCAATATATCTACAACATAAACAAAAATAAATACTTTAAATTGGTATAATAATGCAAAGTAGCATTGTTGTGTTAGAGCTAGACAATTCCTCATTGGTTGAAGATTGCAGGGTATGCATAGCGCATGTTATGCCTCTGGTGTTGCAGGCGTCCATAGGCTACGGTAACTACTTACCATGTGAGGCGGGGTCCTATGCTTGTATGTCACCTTTGTGGTATAAAAAGCAAAAGAATAAAATGTTTAAATTTAATATTCAACAGGTCATCAAAATATCAATAATATTGTTTGTGATCATTTTGATGATAGACTTAATCATTGTTTTGAAGATCAGTGGAAGTATTTATGGTGGTTTGATGCATCGACATTAGTTATTGCCTGCAACTAGGGTAGCCAGGTCGCTAAACTTAATAGCCGAACAGACCAGCCAGTTTTGCCGGACATGTGGGTAAAAAGGCCGGACACCCTAAATTATTGAGGATTTTGTGTCGTATTAATAGTTACGACAAAAAAAAAATTTAAGTATGTAAAATCAAGCTTTCTTGATTTTACCATAAATCTTGTTAAGTTCTAATGAAATATAAATAAAATCTAATGCCAAATCAGTCTAAGTACTTTATTATTAATTAATCAAATAAAGTCATCAGTCAAAAAAAGTAAAAATGTAAAAAGCCTAACAAAAGCCGGACAAGCCGGACACCGTTTATTTTGGCCGGACACGCGAGACGCTATCAAAAAGCCTAACTATGTCCGGCTTTATCGAGACGCCGGGCAACGCTACCCTGCAACTGTATGGATCTAAAATCTTTTTTTCAACAGAACTACTGTGACCTTTTTTATACTGTGATTTTATTCACATAATAATATTATTTGTTATTATTACTCATTTTTTGACTTGAGTCACCGCGTACTACTGAGTCTTAGGTTTGATTTCTGAGCATACCGATGCATACCGGACCTAGATACCGATCTAGGTCCGTAAATTTCGTTAGTCGAATTTCATCAATAAATTTTGAACTTTATGGTGTGGGTATAAGGATCAATATTGATTAGAGAAATTTGACATTTTGTAGTAAGTTGACCTGCTGACGTCTGTACACACGCTAGCACTTCAACCAACCCAAAACTGTCAAATTTCTCTAATTAATATTGACCCTTATTCCCACACTTTAAAGTTCAAAATTTATTGATGGAATTCGATTTTTGGTGGTATTTATCGAAAGTTAAGCCTAATAATGTATTTATAATTAAAACAACAACCTATCTATAATAAATAAAACTGAAAAAATAATAAATGTATGTAAAAAAAAAATTAAAACTTATAGTAATATTATTTTACTTACTAGCAATATTATTTACGTAAATCCGAGTGTGCGCTATCGTTCGCCGTGAAAACTGCCATGCGTCCTACCTCCAAGGCGTTCCGCTCGGGACAGAATGATAGCGCGAGCGTCGAGTTAGGCAATAATGTGGATTTTATTGAACGTTTACCTAATATTATAATTATAATGGCCGACAACTATTACATATTTAAAGACAATTGGTTTGGTATATTTTTCTTTGTCTGAAACGGTGTATAGCCTGAATAAAATGTTATTTAGTTTATTAATAAGACGTATGTTTGATATTGTATTCGATGCAGGAAATTGTAAAATAATCGTGAAAATAACAGCCGAAATCATTAGATAAATAACAAAAAATTTATTGGATTTAAAATCCGTATAAATTTCGAGTAAAACTCATTCAAAAACACCGTTTTTCTGGAAACCCTCGCCTTAGGATGTAGGGGAGAGTAACCTATATATATTGTACCGACTCTTAAATTGTACCACCTTCAAATTTCCCACTATACGGTGCCATTATTCTACACTGGCAACACAAAACGAGGCGACTACAGCGCCACTGTCACTGCCAGCGGTGCCAGATTAGGCGAATTATCGCCATTTAGGCTACCTTGAGGGGTCAAATGGCGACCAAAAAATCCAATCGGCTACCAGTAGCCATTTAGGCTACCTAGAAAAAAAGAACGGGCTATTTAGGCTACTTCAGGATTACCCCAAATTTATTTAAATAATTTCTTGTTGATAATTGTATGCTTGTAAAGGAACGTAATATGCACGTCCACCGTTCTTTCCATGCGTTCTGCTTGCTTTCATATTGCATTCTACTATTCTACTTATGATATAGTATCTCTGAGTAGTCTGTGTATGTATACTACTACACGCTACCCGGACAAATTAAGTGGCACCTCGCTGTGATGCAATTGCCTAGAGCACCGCAATGAGACGTGACGAATTCAGGTGTCAATTTAATTCGACCGGGTAGTAACAATAAAATTGAATGAACTGGCGGGCGGCGGCGCGCGGATTTATATACTTTTGTGCTTATTTCATATATGTAAAAAAAAAATTGTTTCCCACACTCACACCAATTATCTAGTCCCAAGAAAAGCTTCCTTATGAAATTCAATAAATGGTTAACTAGACAACGGATAAAAAAATAAACAAAAGATAAAAAGTTTGTTATTGTTTATTGTGTGAAGGTTTTGTGTTGTTTGATTTGATCAAAGATTCTAATGGGTAAACTCGGTAAAAATGCGAAACACTATCGCAATGAATAGGAGAGAATTCCTTGACTTGTCAAAATAAAAAAAATAGGCGATTTAGGCTACTCGGTAGGCAAAATTAGGCGAATTGAGTTAGCTCATATCTGGCAACCCTGGTCACTGCGCCATTTTTTTCTTCTTAGGACAGATGACACGAGAGCGAGAGTGAAAAACTTTTTCTTTTGTGATTTGATGTAATTTCTTCGTCTATTGTCTAAGAAGGTAATTCAACAAAACGGTTAGTAATCATTTAACACTGTATTCTATAAAAAAGCATGATTCCTACTGTTTTTAAACATCGCGAGTACAAATCAGTTGGTTAAGGTTATGTTGTTGTTTTTTTTAAAGTTTGCTACCGAACTACCGTGTACCCTATATCGGGCCTCTTCGAGCTCTCTTCGCCTACTTTAAATGATAAAAATAATTCAGGTTACTATTGTATTGCTTTAGATGGAGACTGCTCAGAAAAAGTATTATAAATCTTAATTATATTTTTGTTAATGCTTAAACTTAAATTTTTATTTTATATTAATGTTAAAGTATGAGCCTATAATTATATGCTAATCTGAGGTAAGATATACGATGTCTATTATGCCAAGAATGATCCTTATCATTACCAAAAATATTGTTCCGAATAATAAATAAATAATTATGATTAATAATATCGTTTTTCGTTAAATTTAAAAAAAAACAAAATAAATAATTCATTCATTAAAAAACGGATTCAAAAAATTGATAAGATTAAAACTTCTAATTCATAAATAAAAATTAAATTAAATGTACAATATTATATGCACATAATTACAATATTAAAATAAATTTCTTAAGTTTTTAGATTCATTTCTAGTCTAGATTTGGTTGATAATAATGCGAACCCGGTGGTCTAGAACTACGAGTATACAAGTGAATGTGCACCCAATGCTTGACAAACGGATTATGCATTTTACAGGTTAATGCCTTCAGAATACCGTTGGAACTCCCACGCATCCTGTTCATCATTGATGAGGTTCTTTTTCTCATGATGGCATAAAAATCGTCAACATGAGCCTCCGCAAACATTTGTGATGCGCTACAGTATCGTAGGCACCCCATCAACACTCTAAAGGCATTATTATATACTTAGAACGCGTAGATCGTTGTAGGCTCGCTGCGTATATTTAACCCATAGGCTGCACGTGTAGAAGCTTTGGTAGTGAGCTTTGAAAAGAGTGACCTTCACTTCTTTTGTACAGCAGCGTGCAAACCTACGGGCCAGCATATTGCAGCGAACCGCCAACGCGTTCTCGTTTTACATCCTTATTATCAGATAAGTCCTCCGTGACCAGGTGTCCTAAATACTTAAACTCTTCCACCATTTTAAGGGGAGTTCCATTTAAGTTCACAGGAGGGACATAATCTAATGATATTCCCTTGGCTTTAAAAACCAGCAACTCACTTTGTTTTACATTATATGAGAGTCCATGCAGGGCAGCGTATGACTCACATATTCCCATCAGCTTTCGAAGCGCACCGATCGAAACACTTAACAAAACCATGTCGTCTGCGAAACTTAGATTATTTATAAAAGTTCCATTTATTGAGTAGCCGACATTAGCCCCGCCAAGCTCACCAGTCAGCTGGTCAATGTATAGGTTAAAAAAGAGTGGAGATGTTAAGCCACCCTGTCTCACCCCACACTCCAACCTGTAGGCGTCAGAGAATGTATCAGCCCATCTGACACGGTTTTGCTGTGAGCTGTACCAAAACCTCAGCATGTCAACTATCTCCCCTGGTAGGTACATTACGGCTGTATAATTTAGTCCACAGCTTTTCGTAGCAAACAAGGTCGAAAGCCTTGATGAGCTCGAGAAAAGCTGCATACACCGGTGTCTTCCTATCCGTGTAATACTTGACCGTCTGCTTGAGCGCCAGAATAGCGCTTTCAGTCGACAATCCGCTTCTAAAACCTAATTGAGCGTCGTTTAACTTTATATGGCTCTTAAGCTGGCGCTCAAGCAGCCCGTCAAGTGCCTTGCCAATTATATGTAGTTGCAAGAGAAATTGGTCTGTAGTTGTTTATATCCGCTATATCGGCAGTTTTATTTTTAACTACAGGTACAACTACACTATTCATTAGGTCCATAGGCTAATATGTATGTCTTACACAGAATGTGTACAGCATCGCAAGAACACGGTAAATATGCGGGCCCGCATGCAGAAGATGCTCGACAGAGAGACCATCGTGTCCCGGAGATTTACCACCTGACAATCCCTTTACCGCTTACTTTAGGTACCTCTTTAGCGGTAAAGCCAAGAAGCGAACCCGAAAAAGTAGTCGCACCCCCTAGCACCTCCTGCCCCTGACTAACAAGAGATTGCACCATAAAGTAGTTTTTAAAAACATTTGCTCAAACATTCTCTTTGTATTTGTCTCTCCACTAACACTTACAAACACTTTAAAACAATGACTGGACATCTTCCGTGTATGGACAGTACAATGACGCAGTGGTAGGTGTTTTGTGTTCGTGTTGAGT
>CAUJAO010000361.1:0-24000 GCA_963082485.1 Eudonia mercurella
GTATTTGTTCTTATTTGTTTTATTATTTTTTTTGGTAATAGTTTGATTAGGCTGTATGAGTTTGGTTTATTTGAGTCTATAGATTTATTTATAGAGCGGTTAACACCGAATGGAGTTGTGGCCGTGTAACTGTCATGGCGGCGAGTGGCATTCTTGTAACGGCAGCCACACAGTTCACACATACACAAACCCATTGGCTCTAATCTATCTGTATCTATTTAATCATAAGTTATTTTCATTTGTTAAGTTCAGTTAGTAATAAAACAGTGAGTGATTGATATTTTAGTGCTTTAATTTCAACTTCATCAACATAATTTACGCCCACCATGGATAACGAAAGCTACGAGACACCGCTCGGGAATCCCTTATCAGAAGTGGGATTACCGCAACAACAATCAGGTCAGAGTATTGATACTTCTTTAACAAGTGAAACCGAACGCTGGAAAATGGTATTTGAAATGCAGCAACGCCACATGATGGAATTAATTAGTGCAATAAAGGAACCGCATTCAACTGACTCGAAAATCACGTTTCCCGAGTTCAATCCTGAAAATCATGATAGTGATGCACGAGCATGGTGCAACACTGTAAACCTATGCTTACAGGAAAAACAATTATCTAGTAGTAGCTTGATTATTGCTATGAGTAAAGCGCTGAGAGGCTCAGCGTCGTCATGGCTTGCTCAGAACAGTTACCCTGGCGTAACCTGGCCTCAACTAAAAGATTTATTTCTTGCTCGATACGATTATGTGGAGACTCCAGCAGCAACATTATGCAGGCTATTTAATGAAAGTCCAAAAGAGGGCGAATGTCTTTCTTCATATGCTAGCCGATTTTTGAGCACTTTAACTAATCAATGGCGATCTTTAACGAATGAACAAATAGCTATTGCAGTTACCATGGCACACACATCCAAAATAGAACCACGGCTGCAGAGAATTATTTTTACTACTGAAATTGATACTAGAGTTAAGATGCAACAAGAGTTAATGGCTTTTAATTATCGCAAAAGGGGGCCATCATTTCAAGAAAAATCGAATGGGCCTAGTGATGCGAAGAAACCACGTCATGAACACTTGAGACGCTGTTACAAATGTGGCAGAATGGGCCACGTGTCTCAAGAGTGTACATCAAAGAATGTTGTAGGTAATTCCGCTAATCCTCGATCTCAGTTTTCAGGGTCTACTATATCGCATCAACCTCAAGAGGACGACGCACCCAAGAAGTTACCTCCACCTACCTGCTTTTACTGCGGCGAGCCGGGTCACATCGCTACGCGCTGCCCAAATAAAGGAGCTAGTAGCAGCAGCACCCACGTAGAGCGTCGCGTGAATGCCTGCACTATCAAGCCAGCTACGGACCAACTTTCGATTGAAACTGGTGAGAAGTTTTCATTTTGCTTCGACTCCGGTGCTGAATGCTCTTTGATTAGAAAAAGTGTAGCAGATAAGTTTCCTGGTAAAAGGCAACATAACTTAGTGACTTTGATAGGTATAGGCCAGTCTAGCATACAGTGTGATGTTCAGTTATTGACGACTGTTTCTATACAGGGGAACTTCTTAGAGTTAGAATTCCACGTGGTACCTGACTATTCTATTATGGACAGTATAATGATTGGGCGAGATTTACTCTCGTTAGGATTTTCAGTTGAAATTTTCGAGAGTCAGCTTTTAGTGAAAAAGCTCAAAGTTATCTCGGTTTGCGACGTAGGACAGAAAGTAACCAATTTTGACGTTATTAATACAGACGTACCTTTAGAAAGTAAAGCCAAGCTTATCTCTTTGCTTAACGACCATTCTGATTATTTCGTGGAAGGCACTCCCACAGGTAGAGTGACCACAGGGCAATTAGAAATTAGGTTAGCTGACCCAAACCGCACAGTGCAGCGTCGCCCTTATAGGCTGAGCTTGGAAGAAAGACAAGTAGTACGCACAAAGGTTAGAGAGTTATTAGACGCTCATATCATTCGCGAAAGTTGCTCACCATTTGCTTCTCCAATTCTGCTAGTTAAGAAAAGAGATGGTACAGACCGACTTTGCGTAGATTACCGAGAGTTAAACAGTAACACAGTACCTGACCGCTACCCACTTCCAATTATCTCCGATCAAATAAGACGCTTAGTAGGAGCACACTATTTTACTTCCCTTGATATGGCTAGCGGCTACCACCAGATACCTGTTCAGGAGGAGTCAATTGAGCGAACTGCCTTTGTTACACCGGATGGACAGTTTGAATATTTAACGATGCCGTTTGGCCTTCGAAATGCTCCATCGGTGTACCAACGTGCAATCAACAAAGCTCTAGGTGCATTGACTGAGTCTTTTGCAGTAAATTACATTGATGACGTCATTATCCCATCTCGAACCGTAGAAGAAGGTCTTAACCGATTGCGCCAAGTTTTAAAAGCTTTGACTAATGCTGGATTTTTACTAAATTTAAAGAAATGCTCCTTTTTAAAGACTGAGGTTGAATTCTTGGGCTATCACGTGTCTGTAGGCGAAATAAGACCAAACCCTCGAAAAATCAAAGCACTTACCGAGCTTCAACCACCTCAAACGGTTACCCAACTACGCCAATTTATAGGTTTGGCCTCTTATTTTAGGCAGTTCATACAAGGGTTTTCTCAAATGACAGCTCCTTTATATAGGCTCACTTCCGGTAAGGGTAAAATTACCTGGACCCCAGCGTTAGAATCCATTAGAAAGGATATTATAAACACTCTGACGAACAAACCTGTTCTCACTATTTTCGACCCAGATCTGCCTATTGAGCTTCACACTGACGCCAGCGCTGAGGGTTATGGCGCCATATTAATACAAAAGGTTGATGGTAAATTACATGCTGTTGAATATTATAGCCGTCGAACCTCCAGCGCTGAATCCAGATATCATTCTTACGAATTAGAAACGCTCGCAGTGGTAAATGCTATAAAGCACTTCCGCCATTATCTGCATGGTCGAAAATTTGTAGTTGTTACGGATTGTAATGCAGTAAAGGCATCCAAATCCAAAGTAGACCTTACCCCACGAGTCCATAGATGGTGGTGCTTTTTACAGTCTTTTGAGTTTGATATCGAGTACCGGCAGGGTAAAAATATGGGGCATGTTGATTTTTTATCCAGAAATCCTGTTACAGCATCGACATCACAAAACCTTAAAGTACAGCAGAAACGCATCAACTTTACCGAAATATCGGATATTTGGTTGCAGGCAGAGCAGGGAAAAGACGATGAAATAAAATCTATTATGACTAAATATCAAAATCACGATTTAGGTGAAGATGTAGCTAGGACTTACGAAATAAGGCAAGGTATTTTACATCGTAAAATTGAACGCAATAATAGGAGTGTTTGGTTACCAATTATTCCAAGAGCCTTTCAGTGGTCCATTATAAATCATGTACACGAAAGTATAATGCATTTAGGGTGGGAAAAGACTTTAGAAAAGGCTTATTGTCATTATTGGTTCCCAAACATGAACAAATATGTAAGGAAATTTGTAGAAAACTGCATAACGTGTAGGGTATCTAAGTCACATTCTGGTAAAGTTCAAGCGCAACTACATCCAATCCCAAAAGTTACTAAGCCTTGGCACACTATACATATGGATGCAACGGGAAAGCTTAGTGGAAAACGAGATTCCAAAGAGTATGTATTTGTTACAATAGATGCTTTTACAAAGTATGTGCTTTTGCATCACTCCAAAAATATCGACTCTGATAGCGCATTAAAGGCCTTAAAGGCAAGTGTAGCTTTATTCGGCAGCCCTACACGTATAATAGCGGACCAAGGAAGGTGTTTTGTAGGAAAAGACTTTAAAGATTTTTGTATCGTACATAATATAAGTTTACACCTTATCGCCACAGGTTCTAGCCGCGCTAACGGACAAGTAGAACGAGTTATGTCTACATTAAAAAATATGCTGACAGCAGTTGAAACTAGTAATCATAAGTCATGGCAGGCTGCATTGCCGGACGTTCAGCTGGCTATTAACTGTACACATAACCGTACTACTAAAGCTAGTCCCCTTGAACTATTAATAGGAAAAGTGGCTAGACCTTTACAGTTAATGGCTTTAGATACAGATGAAACCGACATAGATTTAGATGCAGTAAGAGAGCAGGCAGCACGGGAAATAGAAGCAAATGCTTCCATAGAAAAAGCTAGATTTGATAAGAATAAGGCAAAAGTAAAGAATTTCAAAGTAGGGGACTATGTTTTGTTAGAAAACCATGAGCGTAACAAAACAAAGTTAGAGGCAAAATTCAAAGGGCCGTACCAAGTGGCTGAGCTGCTTGATGGTGACAGGTATTTACTAAAGGCATTGGACTCCAATCGAACATATAAGTATGCTCATGACCGTATACGACCCATGCCTGAGTGCTATGTTCCATTGGAGCTGAATGCATTTCTTGGGCTGGAAAAGCCAATTAACTGCTCAGAGTCAAAATATACCGTTAACGGCGTTGGTAAGTTGAATATTTTTTAGTTAATGTTAAGTTCGTTGATCAAAATAATATGAAGCCTGTGTGGCACCTGGCTGTGTGGCACCCGCCTGTGTGGCACCCGCCTGTGTGGCACCTGCCTGTGTGGCACCCGGCTGTGTGGCACCCGCCTGTGTGGCACCCGCCTGTGTGGCACCTGCCTGTGTGGCACCTGCCTGTGTGGCACCTGCCTGTGTGGCACCCGCCTGCGTGGCACCCATCTAAGTGAACCCGCCTGTGCGGCTGCACTGGTCTAGTGCAAAACCTCACTATGGGATATTTAAGTGCGAGTTAAACCTGGACTTGTGTTTGAAGTGTTGGGCCGTTGATTTTGGTCAGAATGACCGAGTGCAGAACTGAGTTAAAAGTGTTTCTCATTTGTTCAAAGGTAATGGGGACGAAACACACGAGGACGTGTGAGGAATGCAGGACGGCCGTAACGGCGTGTGACTTATTTGATTTATTATTAACCAGAATATTGCATTTTTTATTGTATTTGTTCTTATTTGTTTTATTATTTTTTTTGGTAATAGTTTGATTAGGCTGTATGAGTTTGGTTTATTTGAGTCTATAGATTTATTTATAGAGCGGTTAACACCGAATGGAGTTGTGGCCGTGTAACTGTCATGGCGGCGAGTGGCATTCTTGTAACGGCAGCCACACAGTTCACACATACACAAACCCATTGGCTCTAATCTATCTGTATCTATTTAATCATAAGTTATTTTCATTTGTTAAGTTCAGTTAGTAATAAAACAGTGAGTGATTGATATTTTAGTGCTTTAATTTCAACTTCATCAACATAATTTACGCCCACCATGGATAACGAAAGCTACGAGACACCGCTCGGGAATCCCTTACATATATATATATATACTAGCTGTATATGTATATAGCTGTATATAGCTGCTATATATATATACAATACAATGGGATCCCTTTTTTTCGACTTATTTTTTTGTCTTAACTTTTTTTTGCCATAACGAGTTAGGCATATATTTTTGTCATAATCATATTTTGACATAATTGTTTTTTGGCAAACTATTTTAGTAAGCATAAATATAGTTTAGGCTAATGGTCCTTGCCCTAATTTTAATTTGCATGAAGTTATAAGGCATATTGTTTATTTGTCTAATAGTTATTTTAGGCATACAAATCAAAAGGCATAATTAATACATACTTTAGTTAATTATACGTATTTCTGATTTTCATGCAAAATATAATATAAAATTTAATGTTATTTTACTATAATTATTAACAATAAAGTGAGTAATTATAATTAAAGTAATGTAACAGTAGGTTAAGGTGCGGCTGGGGTGGCCCTTGCGCCACCCATAAGCCGCCAACATGTTTATTTTATACAATGTTTTTAACACTTTAGGAGCTAGATATTTATTCGGCGTATAATTATTATGCCTATAAAACTTATGCTTAAATATCATTATGCATATTTAGGCTTAAGAATAGTATGCTTAACAATTATTAGGATAAGTAAAAGTATGCCATGTTAAATTATGACTTAAAATTTTATGCAAAAAAAATAGGGAACCATATAAAATATACTTAAAAACTATATATTTTATTATGTAATAGTTTTAATGTGTAAATAACTAAGACCCAAAATGATAATTGGGAAACATTCAAAGTCAAAGTCAAATAATTTACTCAACATAAGCCTTCACAGGCACTTCGAGGTCCATGGCTGCCTTGCTTGTATATCTATTATTTTTAATTTAAATATTCATATACGTGACGGCTAAGCCTTTGAAGCTAATATTATGGTACCTATGCAATGAAATGCAAAAACTAGGCTGACTGAGCATTCTGTGTACTCTTTTTGATTTTAAAATAACTATATTAACGAGCTAACTGGATATTACCAAACACTTGATGTGTAAAATATAATGAATCAACAATATTTAGAATAAAACACTTAAAAAATATTCGGGTACTATTTTTAAAAAACGTAACACAAAACACAGAGTCGACAAAAAATTATTTAACCTTCTACTACCAAAGCGAAAAGTTAAAAAAATAAAAAATGGTGTAAAGAAACGGCCATAAAGACAAATAGAAGACTAACTAAAAGTTAAACTAATAATTTTAAATAAAATATGCAAAATTTAGGGTCAGCCACTTAGTCAAAATTTGCTTCTGAGACCGAAGGTTCCTTATGTCACAAGCCTGCATGTTGCATTTTAAACACGAGTTCTAACCAAGTCACCAAATCTAGTAGCAAAGTGTGAATTTACAGACGGAATTGGGATTTTAAAAGTACGTTTATTTAAGAGTGTCTTGTAGATATCCGAAGTAATGAGCGTGTGAACTATCAGACAGAATTTTAGTATAAATAGTTGGCGAATCGTCAGAACTTGAGCCTCCTTATAAAGTTCTGCTGTTGGCTTTTTAAATATGATATTGAGCAGAAATCTGTTAGCCCGTTCAGCTTGTAGTAATTTCGCCTTGAGAACTCGTCGTCGAAGAAACGGTTAATACTACCATATTTGATAGGTACTAGTATTTCCCGTACAACCGGTACCAAAGACGGTGGAATTATCAGCTCATATTGTGTCCCGTCGTGAAATTTCGCCTATCTATTCCAATCGCTGTTTGTTATCGATTATGCTAATCTATTTGAATTCCGCAATCGATTATTGAATTATTCACAACTTTTGGATTATTTTACATACCAATGATAATTGCTATGTACTGTTACACTAATAACTTTTAACATAGTTATCCCATAACAAGAGCTTACTGTGATAAGATAACAGTAACAGTTATACAATAAAATGTTCTATTCTTTTCTATTTGTTTGGTATGAACAGTTGGTCCGGAACATAGGCTTCGCGGTACTAGCTAACAGCCGACAAATAAAATAAAAAGAATCTACAAAAAGAAACTGTCAGAAAAGCGATGGCTGAGCAGCTTAGCTTCTGATCTGATCAGCATCAGCAACGCTTAGCACAGACACGCTGATAAATAGTGCGAATAAAGAGAAAAGCAATAAATAGTGAGTAGGGATTACAATCACGCATTCCCGCAGGATCCCGCTGCTTTTATTAATCTGCTGGGTTCCGCACCTTCAAAGCGCGGATTCGCGGATCCCGCAAATAAAAAATTTGGCGTTAACGCCAAAACTCTCACCATAGGTTGATATCATAGTAGTAGCGTCTAAGAGAAAGTTGAGATTTGATTCTTCTTCTCAGTCGTACACTCTTGACAGAGTGGTCGTGGTTGTTTCGATGGCGTACGAGGTTGGCGGTACACGTACATGGCTAATCTTCGTTGGCCAATTCGGCTTGAACTGCTTTCCTGGCAATGTCTCTCCATTTTCGCCGGTTTGCTGCGTTGCGAGAGCATTCTGCCATGGTAGTCTGCGTGGATGATTTTATTAGGTCTGTCCATCGGGTGGGTGATCGGCCTCTAGATCTTTTGCCTCCTACATGGCCCTGCACCACCAGTCTTTCAATCGAGTGCTCGTTCCTGGATATATGGCCAAAGAATTTTAGTACTCGCAAATGCACAGCCGACGAAAGCCGTTCTTTGACCTTGAGTTCCTTTAGGATAGAGATGTTAGTGCGGAATGCGGTCCAAGGGATCCTCAACATACGCCTCCAACACCACATCTCAAATGCGTCTATTTTTCGGCGGTCTTTCAAGCGCAGGGACCAAGTTTCAGCTCCGTAGAGAAAAATTGGAAAAACAAGACATTTCATGAGTCGAACCTTAGTATTTTTGGTTATCTTTCCAAATTTTCTTGAGCTTCTCAACCGCAGATCGTGTAATAGCGCACCGTCTCTTGATTTCTTGCTTGCAGCCACCAGCGTTAGATATATTGGAACCGAGGTATATGTAGTTCTGAACAACATCACAGTTTGCAATGCTAGAGATGTCGTTTTATTTTGTTCCGCTCGGTCCACAATCATCAACTTCGTCTTGTCTCTCTTGATGGCAAGGCCAAATTCAAGACTATTGACCTCTAGCCGCGACAGCAAACCCTCAATATATTCTTTTGTCCTTGCAAGAAGTGTAGTGTCGTCAGCATATCTTAGGTTACTCATCGACCGACCTCCAATAGACACGCCGTCATTCCAGTTCTCGAGAACAATTCGCTTATTGTATTCTGTATAAATGTTGAACAATAGCGGTGATAGAACACAACCCTGCCGGACGCCAGCTTCAGTTTTGAAATTTTCGGAATCGATTCGGGACAGCTGCTGTGCCCTCTATACAATTTCTGTATATAAGATGTGGAGGCACTTTTATATCTCCTAGTACTGGCCAAAGTTTGTCCCATTTAACCGTGTCGAAGGCTTTTTGAAAATCGACAAAACAAATGTAGAGTGGGGTGTTAAATTCTCTGACTTTCTCTATGACCTGGCGCAGTGCTAGGTTTGTTCTCGTGTAACTTTTCCTTTTAAGAAACCAGCTTGCTCTTGAGATATTTGCCGTGATTTGATTATTAGTCATTATATGAATAAGACTGAATTAAAAATATAAAACTGTTGTTAGGAGTAAGGGTAAAATTAAACAAAACTATTAAACTATGCCAAACATTTAAAGATGAATGAAGAAATAAAGATGAATCTAAGAAACCAGATTACTAATTACTTATACTTTGTTTCAGACCCTCTGGACCACCGGTAGGTCTCCAATTAGAGGGCTGAAGCTGATGCAATACGCAGCGATAAACTTATTAACCTAATTATGTTAAGGACTTAATTTTATTTACTCAACGACTGGTGGCTGATGTTCAGCGTGTGGCGCCATGAAAAAGGTGGGAAGGGATGATCGCAGCGCCGCTGCCGTTCTCGCGTTGTTCCAACAGTGGGAATCCGACCAAACGCACCGAGAACAGACCACGTTTCTCCCGAACCTTACTAGATTACAAACTCGAGGGATGTTCGGAATCTAGGCCGCCAATCAGCCTTAGTACCGTATCTATTTTCGCAAATTAACCACCGATGGCTTTTATAAAATGATTAGACAGATTGCTTTAAAAAAAAAACTGAATCAATTATTCCTTCTAATAATCTCTTAAACGTGAGACAACAAAAAACCCAGTCAGCGACCCGTATACGAATACGAATGTCAAAAGGACATTGACATTTCATTCTGACGTTTCAGTTGCGTTCCGTTTTGCATTATTGTTTATTGTTTTCAACGTACTTAATTAATACATAGAGAAGAAATAATTTCTGTTGCTTAATGTAAAAAATGTGTAATAAAAGGTGATTTTTACACAAAAATCTGTAGTTTTAATTTGATTTTATAACATAATTTCAAAAATGCGGGTTTCCGCGTGATCCCGCGCGGGATTAAGTAATCCAGCATATCAATCCCACGGGATTGCAATCCCTAATAGTGAGTCAATCGCTATGCCATATGATGGCATTCGGAAACAACTATTACATTAAGAAAGAGCTCCGCTTAATAAATGTCGAGCCTGTTAAAAAACGAAATAAGATTGAAACTAGCAAGCAATGATCCTCAAGCGACCCGTCCGGCGGTTCAGCCCGCTGAGGCTACTTATTCTTTTATTCAAACGAGTGTGAAATCCCGAAATGGGATACCCTCCTCTAAGGAAAGCTATGCTTTAAATATTAAAGTTTCTGCGGTTGGTTGGGTTTACAAAGTGTCAGAGAAAGTCGGCTGGTGTATTCAAGTTAGTGTTGTTAGTGAGTGTTTGCCTAATTTTTATACGCCCCATGGCACCCTTTCTTATTTTAAAGATATACATTTCTAGTCGATTATTTGTGCAATGTAAGCCTTGCATAAATGTCGTAATGCTTGTAATTCTGTCTATTCGATTGAAAGATAAGTAAATAAAAAAGCTATTCCGACCAGGTGACCCATACATAAGTAATAAATGCATTTTGTATAAAAAAATATAATCCTCTGTAATTATTACTTTTTTTATATACTAATATTATGTTTAATATTTTGGTTTATATGCTCGACCAGATTTTTAATTTCTAAGTAAATTAAATTTATTGAGTTACATTGAGTGTTATGTGAAGTTGTAGTTATTATAACAATATCAATTTTACTTTCAGATAACAAACGAACCATTTTAAAGTTTTAATGCAAATCGTCAAATATAATTTTAGCGGCTATAAAAACGAACGATGAAATCTCTCTGCTTAACCAGATTGTAGGTAATTGATTAGCGCGGCCGGGCGCCAGCGGCGGCGTCAGCGGGAGGTAATTTCCTTGCGCGGAGTCAATTAAAACTTGCATCTGATCGCACCGCCGCCGCTTCCGGCCCTGCACTTCCGCGACCAGCACTTCTCAGTTTCCACCAAATTATACATGTCAGGTTCTACACAAGGAGTAGGTTCTAGCTCAGGCGGACGTTCCTTGTAAAACGTCGACCGAAGTCAAGGCAAGAGGATTCTCTCGAAGAATTTATTGCAGGAAGTTTAAATATTGGAGGGTTGGAATGAGCCCGCGAGATCCGCGAAGTAATCAAAGACGTGCCGCGGGCTCAACAATGTGCCGGTGAATTAATTTGCCGAGCGCGGCAGCGTCGCCAGAGCCCGCGCCCCGCCCCACGCGCCTCACCGCCTGACGCGCCGCTCGCCGCCCCGTCTGCCGGACCCCGCGAAGTTCAGTGCCATTGTCTCTACCGCCTATTGTGCCGTGGAGTGTCCGCTGCGCTGTCCACCAGTTGTTTTGAAAGGCATTAGTTGTGCGAGGGACCCTCGTCGGAACTAGTTAAGAACAGGAGTCAAACGTTTGCAAAGCATAAATTTTCGTTGGAATAAAGGACGTTCTTTTAAGAATTTGTTTGGGCTGAATGACGTCGCCGCCGAGGTAAATTACTGTAATTAAAAGGGTTGTTATATAATTTTTCACAGAAACCTATAGAAACGTCAAATAGACCTCATATTAATTTAAGGTGCATCATATCCACTGCAGCCAAAAAATCTGTTTTATTGATGTGTTCATAAAAGTTATTTACGAACACAGGACTTTTATTCCTGTGTTCGTAAATAATGATAAATACAAGCTTTTCGACTTCCATAGCTTAGCAGATTGAAAAGGTCACTTTGAAAATATCAAATTATTTTCTTTTAGCTGACAATACACTTTTTTCAACATTTTTGTCTCGTAGCACCGTAGCGCTTCACGAACTACGAATGCTACGGGCGGGCGCCAGAAAACGTTTTCTTTTCAAAGGATGCGTTTTAACATATAAAACATTTTCATCATCACCATCATCATTGTTTCATCAAATAAAACAACCATGATTCTCTGCTCAGTAAATTTACTGCATTTCATTGAAATGAAATGATTATTTATTCACGCAAAACAAAGTACATTTTAGCTGGTTGTAATTTTACCATTTTGAACGTCTGTTTTGCCAAACGCAGGGCATGTGAATGTCAAATTAAGTACATCAAATTAAAATAAAATTCAAACAAAATTAAAATTAAATTAAATTAATACAATAATGATTGTGACAAGAAATACAATAAGAATTAGACGAACTGATAAATTGCATGACATAATTGTTTATTTTATGAAAATTTTTGTATCGAAATATTCTTTAATTGTATAAAAACATTTATTTTTTAGCCATATTCTTAACTTTTTTCTAAATATAGGTAAACTAAGCTCCTATTCTGACTGTGGTAACTTATTATAAATTTGTATACAGCTTGGATAACAATTCCTCTTATTATATTGTGTATGCATATTGGGCAACATCAGCTTACCATGGTGCCTCGCTATTATGCTACTTTAGTTTTGGAAATAACTGCCTGCATGATGTCATTGGCGGGACGTCACATATAGCCCGGATGCATTGTTTATGCGATATAAATAAAAGCTTTGTTTATGTCCGTGGAGTTTCCCCATAGGAGTATACCATACTTAAGATTGGATGCGACATATCCGTGATAGGCCATTAAACCTACGTTTTGGTTTACTTGGATAGTTAACCGCCACAGTGCATACGCAAATCTATTTTTTTTTACACATTTATTTTACATGATAATTTCATTTGATTGTCAATCTCTATTCCTAAAAAAGTAAGTGACTTTGATTCCATAATAGGTATGTCATTTATGAGTACAATTAAATTATTTAATTTTGGTTTGGTGTTATAAAAGTTTATGTATTTTGTTTTATTTTTGTTTAGATGTAAACTATTGTTTTTGACCCAATTTTATATATTATTTATAGTAAGTAACATTAATGTCGTCATTATAATTTAAGTTAGTTTTTCTAGTCATAACAACTGATACATCGTCAGCGAATAAATTACATTGGTAAGTGGTAACATTGGGTAAATCATTTATATAAATAATAAAAAGCAATGGTCCCAGGATTGTACCTTCTGGGACACCTACATTATTTACAGCAGGTGTCGAGCTAAATGATCAACACAACACAATCATTATTCATCAATAGATTATTTTAATATTAAAATATATTGTACCTGTTGAGGAAATCGTCTAAAAGTTTCTTCAATAAATCAACCAAAACCTTATTTTAGTAACTATGTTATATTAGAGCATTGTAGTGTTCCTTAATCATTCAGAGGTAGGATAACTCGAGACAAGACCTGCTGCAGAGAGGTCCATATTGGTTCACCTAAAGTTTTTTACCCGAAATTGTTTACCTACCGATTTGTAATCCGAATGATCACTCTTCCCAAATTTTTTCTTCATACAATTTGTAGTACTACAGACGATGTTCATAACACTCATGTTTCCGAAAATGGTAATGAATAATATCACTAATGTAAATATATTTAAACTTCTACTGTTGTTTTTCATAACGCTTTTATCCCTAAACATAATTGCCATTGTAAAGTGATGTATATTAATGTGAGAAACGCCCTAAAGTTGCTTCGCGCTGTGTTTATGTCAACCTAACCCGCTCGTCTCTTCGCTCCTCGCTAACCTAAGCGAATTTATTTTAAAGTTGCTTCAAATAAAAAAGATATGTCTTTGAATAATAGTGTAAAAGACGGCTATGTTGAGAAAATATAGGAAAGCAAATAATAGTATAATAGATATTTATTGCTACTGACATTATGAAGTTGAATGATTCGGAATTATGAACATTAGAAACAGAGTAGTTAGAAATTGTGATTGTTAGGATGAAAAATGTAAGAAAGAACATTTTCGGAGTTCCAATTATCGGCGTTGAAAATTTAGGTGAACTTTAGCGCACCTGCTGCAGAGATAACCTGTGTGTTGGGATCCCACGCAGGGTTCATTATAACCGACTGCCTTATTAAATAGATATAAAATAAAAACTTTATTTGGTACAATTACACATACACATTCAAAACACAGGAACAACACTTTTACTGGATGTTTTACATAGTCCAATAGCCTCGCCTACCATCCTTCGAAAGAACCTATGTTTTCTAAAATGTATTTGGGGTCCTACGTAGTGGCTGAGTCCTCAAGTGCGTGTTCGGTCACTGCAACTTGTTTCCGCTAATAATCTCTAATAGGTGTATTTTAAATTGGAAATTTTGTTGTTGTGTTTTATTAATTTACAATATTGTACTGCCATTGCCCCTCATTAAGGGTCGGGATGACGTCGTAAATCGGCGGTGGCAGCGGCGCGCGGCGGCGGCTGCGGTACTCACCGACACGTGTCGCGCGCCGCCGCCCCTCGGCCCATTATGACTTTAGCATTTACACAAAATTTTGCCTACATCGTTTTTTGCTGCAAACCTTATGAACTACTAACTAAGAATGACCTGAATACAGCATTGCCGAGACGACACACTTGCGCGCGTCCTCTCTCGGACAGACAATGGACCTCCATGGTCACGCTAATGGAGGGGATCGTATTTCAGCTAAAATTTTATTCAGTTGATACTTCTTTCCTATTTGGTTTTGGTATCCTATGAGCTCGTCTGCGTGAATACCAGACACAATAGAATTTTAATTGTTATTGGCCGATGGCCGGTCGCTCGACATACAAGTGGTTATGAAGAGTACCATCGAAATTTGATTTCTCGGTGGTTGAGGATTTTGTTTCCTTATTTTCATAAATAATGAACCACTAAGTGGCACTAAGGCCAATGATTTCCTGTTAGAACAGAGAATTAGATCAATTTAGAAACTGGAAAGATAGAAAAGTGTTTTTTTAGTAGTGTAGAAACTGTGTAGGAACTGTGTTTTGGAACATTGTAAAATTATTGTTATTTAAATATTTAAAACAGAAACCATGTGCCAGGATATAAATACACTAAAAATAGAATTTCATAATTGTATTGTCTCACGTCAGGTGTACAGATATTAACTTATAGGTACATTATAGGCGTGACATGAACCCTGTTAGGGCACTACAATATTTAACATTTATTTTAAATTACTTATTATTACATTTACATTTATATTATATTTATTTTAAATGACATAAGTTATTTCAAAATCATACATTAAATTATTACATTTCACTAATCATAATAAGATTAGAATTAACATTACAACATTCATAAAACATGCATTTTAGCCAAACTGACCTAAACGAAAACTAACTAGGTACCTATTATAAGTACAACATACACAACAAACCAAGACCGTGAGGTTGAAATCTATAAGCAGTAGCTTTTACGAGTTAGATCCGTAACAGTGTTTCATTATGTACGTGTATTTAATGTGTAGTGCTCGCGTAAACCTTAGCAAACAATTTATTGAGGTATTATTTAGATGCTAATAGATCGATCATTCATAAAATCCTCAACAGTATAGTAACATTTCTTTATGAGTAATTCTTTAATTTTTGACTACTTAAGTCATGATTATTGATATTATTGAAATATATATCAACTTTAAGCAAATGTCAAATTGTGCATTGTCATTTTTAAACATATTGTTTTCTAAAGTTTACGCGAACACTACACATTGAAATGAAACAACTTTTACGGATCTACTCGAGTTTATTTTACACATTACTTTTTAATGTTTATCCTGAATTTTCGTACCCTTTGCAGGGTCCGTGGTCACAAGGAGACTGAGGTGTTGGTCGTCTCATAATTAGTTAGTAGCTTGTATACCCTCCTTTAAATTTAATCAGGTGCGTTCCGTTTTAAGCAGAAAGAGGTTTCAGTATCTTTTGGTCTGGCAGTATGGTGTTGCGGCAGGGATTTAATATTTTGTACGATGGGATCTCAGGCTGGTGGTAGATTCCAATCATATTTCCTGTTGAAATTAGGATGTTTTTTAATTTCAATAGCGTCGCGTATCATCCTTAGGACGTATCGTTGTTCTTTAACGAGTATTTGTGGTTTATCAAATCTGATGTAATGGTTGGACCCCTCTAGGGCATGTTCGCATACTGCAGACTTGTTATACTGCAGACGTCAAGCGCGAAATTGCATTGGCCCTCTTGTTAAGGCCGCATTGGCCCTCTTGTTAAGGTAGGCTGAATCAAAGGAAGTAAGAATTTGTTAAATTTCTTTGATTCAATTTACATTTAACACAAATACATACATAGTTGAAGCCAATTTATGTCACAGTATATACAATATATACAGTGATATACTAAGAGACCCAGCTCTTCCAGAACTAACTGACATAGTATATAATCGACTTCTGGCTTAATTTAATTTAATTAAATATCATTATACAACAAATATTTATATATTTATTTTTTATACGTAAATGATCATATAGTAAATATTCATAATTATTATAATTAATTTTAGTTGTGGTTAAAGGTTGCTATGTTAGCAGTAAAACTTGATAACTATAACGTTTTTTTTATTATTTTTTAGTAAAAGGAGGCAAACGAGCAGGCGGGTCACCTGATGGGAAGTAATCGCCGCTGCCCATGGACAGCCGCAAAACCAAAGTAATCGCAGATGCGTTGCCGGCCTTGGGGAAGGAGTTGGATCTTGAGGAGGAAGTAGGAATTGGGAGGGGGAAAGGGTGAGAGATGGGCCTCCGGTACTTTCACTCACCAGACGAAACACATCAGCAACGAGTGCCATTGTTTCACGCCGATATTCTGTGAGAGGGTGGTATTACGCCGGGGCGAGCCGGCCCATTTCGAGCTGCAACGCAGCGTGGCTCTACCACTCAGACAGTGTCACTCATTTAGCACCACCCAGGGGTCACGTGTAGGGTCTCAAGGGTAAACCTACGGACGCGAGTAACTTTAACCCACTATAACGTATAACGTTTAGCATTTATAATCAATCTATGTTAATAAAAATCAATTTCCACATGTAATTGTTTAAAAAAAATTTAAAGTATGTCATGTATGTTTAAGCTTTTACATTTTAGACAATAGGGTTTCACTAGGGGTCGCTCGACTACTGACACTGGTGTTGAGCTTTTACTTCAAATATTTAATGTCTGGATTCACACGATGCCCTAGAGGTTTTTTGTGATTTGTCCAAGGCTTTTGATTGTGTTTTTCATGAAACCCAAGTCAGGAAGCTCTACCACTATGGAATTAGAGATGCATCACTGAATCTTCTTATCTCATACATGAGTGATAGGTTCAGAGGGTTGATGTTAACGGTAAAAGATCTCCGGGATCAGTGGTTACAATGGGAGTACTACAGGGTTCAATTCTTGGTTCTTTCTTATTTTTAATTTATATTAACGAATTGCCTTACTTTGTAAAAAACAACCATAAGATAGTATTGTTTGATGATACCTCACTTTTATTCAAAGTGAAACGATGACAGCCGATTGATGACGATGTGAATAATGCTGTCTCAAATATAGTTCATTGGTTTAGTGTTAACAATTTGCTATTAAATGAACGAAAAACCATTTGTATAAACCAATGTTAGGGAGGTGAAAACCAGTGTAAAAATTAAAGATAAGAATGTGGACCTTGTTGACACCACGGTGTTTCTAGGCTTTACGTTAGATGCAAAGCTATAGTGGCCCCACATATAGATAAATTGTCTAGTTGACTGAGTTCTGCGGCTTATGCAGTAATGAAAATTCGTCAGATCACTGACATTGAAACAGCTAGACTTGTTTACTTTAGTTATTTCCATAGCGTAATGTCGTATGGCATTTTACTATGGGACAATGCTGCCGACATTTAAACTATCTTTATGCAGCAGAAGCGGGCTATTCGAGCAATTTCTTACCTAAAAGCTGGTAATTCTCTCAGGGACAGATTTAAAGATATTGATATAATGACAGTTGCATCACAATATATTTATGGTTAAAGAAACTTTATTTCTCATAAGAATACATAAGATTCACTTACTGAGAAAGATACATTACGTTTTATCACTATTAATTTTTAGCACAATGAACGCACGCACTGAGAAGAAAACAAAATTGACAATTTTATTTAAGGTAGGTAGTTTGCATCTATGTGCGATTGCGGCCGTACCACCAATTACAGGGTATCATAGCGCGGGCGCAGAAACATGGATGTACGAAGCAACTTAAATGTAGATGTGGCATTGACAGCGTACTAATGTAATATAATATAATTTGTTTCATTGTTTATTTTATTTTATTAGATTGTGTTTATTTCTTTAATTTTTACTATTATTATTATTTTCTTTTTAAGTATTAGTGAAGTTTAATCCTAGCTTAGTAATATTTGTATATAGATATATTTGCTAACTTTTTTAATGTCTAGCTTAAATAAACTTACATAATAAATAGTATTCAATTTTATTTTGTTTTTTTTTTGTATATTATGTTATAGTTTACGTTTATGGTTTATGATAAATGATTTTAGCATTTTCTTGAAACTAGTAATTTTTTTTAAATTTTTGATATGGTTAGGTAATTTATTATATAGTTTAGCACCTTCATATTTACGAGAATCTAATGAATGTTTATAAAAATATTGAAAGTTTTTCTAAAAACAGTGATATTCACAATGTAAACACTAGTAATAAAAACAAACTAGCAGTAGTAACTAGTAGTCAGTGCAGCAATTAGCACTTAAAAATAAAAAGTAAAATTTATTAAAGCGTTGTGTCATCAAATTTGTGGTATTTCATCTGTAAAGATGAATCTGCATAGCCATCGGATGCAATAATCGTTGGATAGATGGCACTGTGCCGCTAATAAGCACTCAGAAATTAAAAAGCAGTGTAAAAATTCAGTGCTTACGTCAGCTTTCCCGGTAGCATAATGGTGAGTGCAGCCTCCCGGATTGCGGAAGACCCAGGTTCGATTCCTGGCTGGGTCGGGTAGGCATTTAATCTTTTCACTGTATTTTATAAATATTTAATTCAGCTTCAGTGCAGCAATTAGCACTTATAAATGAAATGTAAAATAAACTAGCAGTACCATACACTAGGCTCCACAAAGTAAATAATTCATTTTGAGGCCTTTGTGTACGTTCTCACAATAAAGTTCCAAGTAATATTCAAAAACTTAATATTAATAAATTTAAAATCACCATTAAAGAAAAGCTTTATAAAAAAGCTTATTTCTAATTACATTGAAGACAAAACAGCATGGGTTTAAATGCTCCAATCACTCCAACAGGTATTTTAAACTTGTATAACTTGGTAACGGCATATAATTTTGTAAATGTCTTTACTTATATTAAAGCTGTGAAGTTTTTTGCGCTTATTCTTCTCCATAGCTAAAAAATAGACGTCCTGAATGGGTAGTAGGTAAAAAAAATGTTTGGACGATTCAAAAGCACTTTTCTAATGTGTAAAAGTTTCCTATGTTATCGTATTCTTAATAATAATAATTATAATTTGTAATTACATTTGTAAAGTTGGATAGTCATCTTGCTAACGGAGAGTATTTGCACAGACACAACCAAGGAGCCAGAATAATTCACCAGCAACTTGCTCTTGGATATGGCCTTGTTGAATCGGAGGTGCCGTACTATAAGTACGCACCTGCGCCAGTACTCGAAAATGGTCATGCAACGCTTTACTGGGATCGCTCTATCATTACGGACAGGACTATTGTCGCCAATAAGCCTGATATCGTGGTGGTCGATCGATCCCAGCGCCGTGCAATACTGGTAGATATCACCATACCTCATGATGAGAACCTTGTGAAAGCCGAGAAGGACAAGCTCAGTAAGTACTGTAGTAACCGAGACTCCTTGCTCGGGCATGCTGACTGGCAGCCGCCGTGGCCTGAATTCAAACGATATAGAAAAAGAGATGGAAGCAAAAAGAAGAACATGGCGGACTCGATAGACAGACCGCGAGGTCGACTGATTGTTATTGTCTTAATATTGAACTAAATATAACATCTAGTGCTTTAAAGCCTTTTCATTGAAAAAACCCCCGGTACCTAAGTAACGACCCAGCCGGTCGTTACTTAGGTACCGGGGGGTTTCTTCATATTATAGGGTTATAGCGGATTTTCTTAGTCGTAACCCATTACAGGAGATAAGTAAGGAGAGTGCTGCTCCTGCCATGCGTGATGATGGTTTGCAGATCTATCGTTTAGGAGATGTTAATCTGCAGCTGAGTCAATCTAGTGATAATTTTTGTTCTAGTTGGTTGAGTCGGCTGAGAAATAGTGCGAGTGGTCGCGGTGGTTTTGTTTTGGAGGAAGGTCTATTGTGTAAAAAGGTGAATAGATCGGGTTTTAATAAAAATGTTGTGGTTTTGCCTGAAGATAGGTTGGCAGAGGTGTTGTCGGAGTTACATGACGATGCGTGGTCAGGTGGTCATTTAGGTTTATCTAGAACTTTATCTAAGTTTAGGGAGAGATTTTTCATTCCAGAAGCTGAAAGAAAAATCGCTAAATATATTCAATCTTGTTTTAGGTGTCAGGAAAGGAAGAATGATTTGAAACTGGCCCCTCTACAGTCTATAGTAAGTAATTCTATTATGGACAAAATAGGTATAGATGTCCTAGGACCCTTCCGGAAATATGATAAAGGTAATAAGTTTGTTCTTGTGGCTATTGAACATGTATCTAAATTTGCTCTTGTCAGGACGCTACCAAGAGTTACGAGCAAAGAGGTGGTAGATTTCCTAATAGAGGAAGTGTTCTGTCGTTTAGGTGGTGTGAAGGAGATTATAACTGATAGAGGCTCAGTATTCAAGTCTAATCGGGTAAAGTCTACAGTAGAATTTTTTGGTGCTAGGTTATGTCATACTTCAGCATTCCATCCGGCGACTAACGGGTTAACAGAAAGGTTTAATCGTACATTGGTAAATATGCTGTCGACATATGTAGCTGATGATCAGCGGGATTGGTGTTACTACGTGCCGATGGTAACATTCGCTTACAATTCATGTCAACAGGCTACTACAAGGGTCTCTCCTTTTATGCTGCTGTACGCACGAGAGCCGGTGTTAACAGTTAATATGTCAGTAGGTGGTAGTGAAATAAATTCCTTAATAGATTACAGTAGTAGGAATGATGTTTCGAATATTTTATTGAATAAAGCTAAAGAAAACATTCAAAGGATGCAGCTCAAACAAAAGGTCCGTTACGATAGGAAGTCTTCCGATCAGATATTTATTCCAGGTCAATTGGTCATGGTGTATACTCCAAGACGGATTACTGGTCGAAGTTACAAGCTTGCACGGTTGTTTCGAGGACCTTACCGTATCTTGAGACGCAATTCTGAGGTGAATTATAGAGTCAGGCTGCTGCACGGTAGGAGTAGATCTATGGTGGTGCATTTCAATCGTTTGAAACCGTATTTTCCTCGGTTAGGTTAAAGTTTATGTTAGAATAAATATTATTATCCTTTTCCTTTCTTCTTTATGTCGTTATTCTAATTCATATTTAGAGATAGTACTACGTAATTACTAGATTATTAGAGATAGAGTTAATATTATGTAGAAATATTTATTGAATTTTTCTCACGTATAGTAAGTAAATAAATCTCTAATCTTAGAATAATAATTCTAAGTCTCTAATTAAATTTTGTTGTTGGTGAATGTCATATGAGTCATTTGAATTTGTTGTCATTTGAATGTCATAAATGTCAAATGCCTTTCATAGAGAGGGTGAGAATAAAGAATATTTTATTGCTTGTTGATGAGAGGAAAGAGTTTTTATTACTTTACTATTTAAAATTTTATGAAAATATTATTAATATATAAAGTTGTTTGACAATCATTGTCAAATTGTTTTTCGTGTGTGTGCAAATAATCTTGGTGAGTTACAGGAAGCAGAGACCTCGTCCGAAGTAAAGTTACTTATCGCTAATGTAACCAATAGGAATGTGAACTTTGGTTCGATTACTGAAACTCGCCAACGGACTTATATAATCCGGGTGAGGTGTTCAAGTTGAACACACTCGGGAAACGAATTAATGTTTATAATACTTTGCGTTATGTTAGGTTTAAGATCACTTAGACTACTAGGGGTATAGATATAGGCGTTTCAGAATTGTTATGTTGCGTTAAACCAATACATAATCCTGGTGACAATCTAGAATTAGGTAAGTAGCATTTAAGAGGGTTTTTTTAAGTAGAGATAATTGTTTAAAACTTGTGTAATGTCAATGTGTAAAATATGTATTTGGATTCAATGGGGCTTTGGGCCGGAGGTTTTCCCCATTGAAAGCCCACACCATGAATCTCTTTTAAGTGCCTTCTCTAGGTATCTTTGTTTCAATGAGGTGGTGTTGGTTAACAGCCATGCGCTGTATCCTTATTTTTTTCCTCTGGTGAAGGCAGGCATACTCTCAGCTGTTTTATTTTTTGTTACAGGTCACGTCGACTGCCGAAGGGGCGTAGCTCGTGTAGTAACCGAGACTCCTTGCTCGGGCATGCTGACTGGCAGCCGCCGTGGCCTGAATTCAAACGATATAGAAAAAGAGATGGAAGCAAAAAGAAGAACATGGCGGACTCGATAGACAGACCGCGAGGTCGACTGATTGTTATTGTCTTAATATTGAACTAAATATAACATCTAGTGCTTTAAAGCCTTTTCATTGAAAAAACCCCCCGGTACCTAAGTAACGACCCAGCCGGTCGTTACAGTACCTTGACTTGGCTCACGAGGTTACCGCCATGTGGGATGTGGATTCAACCATTATTGTACCGATAGTCGTTTCGGCAAACGGTCTGATAGCGAAGAGCCTCGATCAACACCTAGAGAGACTCTCGCTGAAAGGTTGGGTTAAGGGTCAGATGCAAAAGGCAGTACTCCTAGACACGGCACGTATTGTCAGAAGGTTCCTCACTCTGCAGCCCTGACTACCGGTAGCTTGGGCCCTGCCCCGCTGCTGGTGGTACTCTAGGATTAGGTTTTTATAATGTTTTATTGTTTTTATATTTAAATATTGTAAAAATCTAGTTTTAAGAAAGAAAATAAATAAAGAAGATAATAATAATAATAATAATTATATCATCGATATCACCATTCCGCATGACGAGAACCTTGTGAAAGCCGAGAAGGGCAAGCTTACTAAGTACCTTGACCTGGCTCACGAGGTGACCGCTATGTGGGATGTGGATTCGACGATCACTGTCGTATCTGCAAACGGCCTTATAGCGAAGAGTCTCGACCAACATCTCAAGAGACTTTCGCTGGATGGCTGGATTAAGGGTCAGATACAGAAGGCAACACGGCACGTATTGTCAGGAGGTTCCTCACTCTGCAACCCTGACCACCGGTAGCTTGGGCCCTGCCCCGCTGCTGGTGGTACTCTAGGATTAGGTTTTTATAATGTTTTATTGTTTTTATATTAAATTATTGTACAAATCTAGTTTTAAGAAAGAAAATAAATAAGGGAGATAATAATAATTAATAATAAGAATGGATTCAATTCGGAAAATTTTAATAAAATTTTAATTGTTTTAAGTTCTAAATTATTACTATGATGAATAATTATAATAAAAAATATAATGTTAAATTTATTTATTGATTTTGATTTTGATATTGTTTGTATTGTGACGTTTATTGCTTGTATGTAACCATAGTCCATGTTACAGACGCATTTTATTGGGTTATAGTCAGATCCAATTATTTTAAATTTCCTCAATATTATTGTACTTACTGACTGTAATCTGTTATGTGTTGTAATAAATAAAATAAAATAGAATAAATTTGAATAAAAATATTTGACTTTGACTTATGTCAGAGCATCACTTGAGAACGGCTCGACCGATTGGCAGATTCGGACGCACATATCCTCCCTGACGTAGGCACAAACACCGGCTCGAGGCACAAACGCATGTTTCAAATTGTATCCCGGGTAGCGCAAGTAGGAGATGTCAGGAGGGGGGGATATCTGCGTCTCGGTGAGGAAGAGCAAGGCCGGCTTCTCCGTCTCGAGGTGGTAATGGACGGCGCTCAAATTAGGGTGGATTCCCCTGATGTTGCAGAAGTCCACGCGAAGCGTAGGAGGGGGTGCCAAATGTCTTGCTTTTCTCCTGCCTGCAGCATGCCTTGACACGAGCGGACTTTTGCCCTCCCCAGAATACGTAGGGCAGCCTGAGCGAGGACGCTCAGGGGGGGATTCTCCGACACTGGATGTGTCGGTACCCCCCTGGGGTAAATCTAGATTTAAATACGCTGCCATATCAAGTGTGAGGAGGGGGGGGGGGGGCTCCGGAACCCTCACTCGCCGGACGAAACACAATGGCACCAGGTGTCATTA
>CAUJAO010000362.1:0-13094 GCA_963082485.1 Eudonia mercurella
ATTAAACGAGTAGGAAGTTGCGCCAACTCGTGATACCATATCAAATGTAGGCACTGAGGTTTTATATAAGGCTTCATTATTCGGTGGGAATGGGAAGCAACAGGTCCCGCGGCCGCCGCGCCAGGGACCCGGCTGCCCGGGCCACCCGGGCCACCCGGGCGTCTGGCCCGCGGCGGCGGCGGCGCCGCGCCCAGGATCCTGCATAATGTATTGCACACATACACAGTATCATTTTGCCCAGATTTATGCGACTTTTACTTTGTTCCCATTTACCTAAGGTTGATATAAAATTGTTCGCCTCTAACTTTATCATACTCAAAAGTTAAAGCGTAGAAGTTCCATGCTTTTGGGTTCTGAAACTCGGTGAATGTTAACAATATTCGGCTCTTTAGTATTTTTTTATAGTTTAATCGTGCCCCTAGTTTTGCGCTCTGCATAATAAATACACTTATGTATGTACTTCAGCAAGTATACCTAAATAGCTACTATATAGTTGCCATTAATGTATATGACGCGTGAATATCAATTCTCAGTAAGATCGTAAATATTTTGAAATACCTACGAGTATTTTTTCAACGCTCTTCGAATAACATTTTTCTATCGTTCGGTACTCTATAACAATAATTTGATTCGTTTGAAAAGTCAAGACGGATGTTCTAACCGGCGCCGGCGACGAGCATAGGTGGACCTTTGACGACATCTCTTGTTCTATGGAACATATTGAATAAGATAAAGTGAAGTAAATCTGATTAGTAACTTATGAGGTGTTATGAACAAAAGTTAGGTAAAGTTGACAATGATAGGGAGTCTAAGCCTAAAATGTTTACGAAGAGAATCTAGTTTGGTTCAAAGTAACCATTGTGTTACATGGACTTAAAGGTGTCAGGATCTAGCCGGGAACCGTAGGAAAGAAGTAGGATAAGCCCGGCTAAGTTCAATCAGAAATATTTTTCAAAGTTATTTTTAGATCAATCTCTTCGAAATAGAAGTGAATGACTTTGTAGTGAATATTTGTGTAACCTCTTCTGAAATTTCAGAAGTCATTCTGAATTCAGAGTGACTACTCGTCCTAAGGCAGAGCAAGATTTTAATGCGCACTGTAAATACCTTGCAAAACAATCACACAAGCGCACAATCTGACTGTGAGTAATCTTAATATAATGTTATACTAAATTTATATTTCGCGGATAATACTCACCACTAAAGTACCTGACGTCCGGCCATCAAAACATTGATAGTCTTAAAGCAAGGAAATGAATACAAATGCTACATATTGTGCGCTACAGTAAAACTAAATATTTTAAGCTTGTAACAATGCCAGTGAAGATTGGTGTTGTAT
Organism: Eudonia mercurella; assembly: GCA_963082485.1. Lineage (NCBI taxonomy): Eukaryota > Metazoa > Arthropoda > Insecta > Lepidoptera > Crambidae > Eudonia > Eudonia mercurella. The sequence continues at coordinate 1,340 of CAUJAO010000362.1, forward strand.
TCGAAGCTGATTAAAATGTTACTTGGACTAACTTAAAACAAGAATTAGTAGCTCTTCCCGTGCCCGTACCTAATCCACAACAATCACGTAGAAATCCTTTATAATAGGCTCGGCTGTGCTGGCGTCGAATGGGCTTAACGATAAAGTTTGAGATACACACCCTGTACTTTAAAATCTCGTAAAACCGTCTAAGAATCACGCCGCGGCGCCGCGTCGCCATCCGGCTCCGTCGCCGGGCGGGTCTCGCAGCGTGTCACGCAGCGGGTCACGCAGCGGGTCACGCAGCGGGTCACGCAGCGGGTCACGCAGCGGGTCACGCATCCCGGAGCAGGCAAGACGAACGACGAGGTAGTTAAGCCTCCAACTCGTCTGGAGTGGCTCAAATCCCTTTAATAATGGTAAAAGGTAAAAGATTCGATTTGGATTCCTATCCAAACCAACTGTCGTGCACGTCGCAATTCATCTGTGGTCGATGACTTGTGTGACGATTCTAAAGTGACCTAGGTGTGCTACACACCTAGGTCACTTTAGAATCGCAATACATACAAGATTCGCTAGAACAACTTCACAACTACTGAATGTCATTCTCGTGGCATGTTTCATGTTGTCGAGAGTTACGAAGTCAAACCCGTTCTATACTGACTGAGTTATTTTTTTTATACTTTTCCTTTCGCAACGGGAGCTTGTTTTTATTTGGCGTGGCTCTTCGCCGCTTCACCCTGTTATTTTTGCACTCTCATAGTCGATTTACCGCTCCTCACGACATTCTCGGTGAGGCAATTTGATAGGAAAACGATAAAGTATTTATAATTGAGACAAATTAAAAAAACTACTTATGCGTACGGCGTATGTACATACGGCGCGCCCCGGCCGCGGCCACCGCCGCGCCGCCCGCCTGGAATGGAACTACAGTGTTTTCATTTTTTCATAATATATTTTCTCGTTTCCAAGAGCCCGTCGAGCTTACAGGTTCCGTTGTTCGCCACTTGACTGAGCCATTACTTCGATGCGAATTATTTACATCTCACTGTGAGGTATAACAAATGGTTACTAGTTAACAAGCAAAGTTTCGACGATGAAGATGAAATTCCAGAAAAAGTTATGCCCTTCGTCCATGAAAACAAAATAGCTGAGAATTCTATGAATATAAAAATAAGCATACCGGCAAACGTCTCATAATCGCCAGTTAGTAGCGTCGGTATTACTCTTGCCAGCGCACGCCGCCGCCGCCGCCGCCGCCAGCCGCCCCGGTGATAAACATTTAAGATTATTTTGATGCCGCTGATATTGCTGAAGACTTGCGGCAGAGGACACTGCCCCGTTTATCCAAAGCAGTCAAATAAACCAAATATGTATTTTATTATTATTAAGTTCCATACGAGCTTTATTCACAACAGACCATTATCTTTAATGATCAAAGTAAATTTTGAAACAATACACGCGCTGACTTTTACGATGCATAATTAAGGCTTTAAATTAAGTTAACAACAAAGTTTGTTGAAACCATCGCGGATCTACTACGAATATATAATACACGTGTGACTGAAAAATCAATGAAAAAATTATATTACATATAACATTACATATATAACATTACATTACATATTACATATGGAGTTCTAGTTCTATGTCGCAGTCGACTCGATTATGGCATTACGGAAGAAACGCGCCGCCCGCCCGCGCCGCCGCCGCCGCCGCAACAATTTGCATTTTTCCCAGAGATGCAATTACTCCGAGTGGCCGGCTTGTTGCGAGGGGCCACCGCAAATAAAGGACGGCTTCATAGCTCGTGAGAGCGCTAAAACGGATTAATCGAGAGTGCGGTTTTATAATCGAATGAAGAGTTGTAATTGGAAGGATCGACTGGCGCTGAGTGTTAATGAATCGGAGCTCCGTATTGATTTGCCGGTGTTCGTGCTGCGAGCCGTCCGTCCGTCCGTCGGCGGGCGGTCGCTCGTGGCGCAGCGCAGCATCATAAATCTCGCGATCGACATCAAAGCGGCCCGGCGCAGCTGCCGTCCGCCGTCACGGCAGCGGCCGACCTCGGATCAGTTCCACGAGCTGCTCAGGTGTTTATTCATTTATTTAAAATAGGTACACTGACAGATTACAGTCGATACATGATAAAAATTACTAATTGAAGTAGCCTAGACTATAATCTATAAATACTGTGCATACAGCATGAATTTTATTGTTTTCTACGCAAAAGTATTATAAAATACACTAAATGAACATGACAAGAAATAAAAATAAACAAAATCCAAAAAAACTAAATGAAAATTTGGGAAAAAACTATTTAATTGGGCGATGAGGATTCCTGTGTTGTGATCTAAACGCCATCCAGACCTCTCCTCGCCTTCTTTCGTGACGATAAATAAATCTTTGGAAGTTTTGGCTAGTGTTATACGAAGCCTACACCAAAATTGATTTGTTTCACAGTTATAGGTTTTCTCCTCTCACAGTTAGGAAAAGACCTGCCCTATGTTTATGGTATTCTCAATAAATTTTTCGATCGAAACGACGGATTCAATGCCTCAAGTACAGCTCTGTCCTGTAAATATAGGTTCGTGCTGTAAATATGCAACATAAACTATTTAAGTACATGAGCAATACTGTGTACCTGCAACTGTGACACCAATCGTAGCTTTGAAGCTGCGAGAACACCAAGTGTCTCCGTGACCGTCCCTCTGATTACATATTCATCGCAGCTCCCCGCGGCGGCATCCCACAAACAAGATGCAAATCCCGTCAATTGGCGGCGCTGCGCTGTCTGGCGAACGATTGTATAAACAAAGCCGGTGCTTAATATCTTCGCGCTGATTCATTCGCACAGGTATACAGATTGATGACAATCATTTTAAAACGTATCTCTCCTGCCATTAGTGACACAAGAAATCGGACTTGTAGGTTTAGTCGCTTCGACATAATTAACATGATGCTGATTGTTTCGCATCTGCGCGCGCAGCTCCGAGGACATGCGCAGGCGCAGGCGCAGGCACCAGATGTTTCTCGTTGCACGCGTTTACAACGCACACGAGTGAGCCGCAACGGCGTGTTACGCGCATCAATTCTGTTTCAAGTTACTTTGTTTCATTCTTATCTGACTTCCTTCACATTGGACACAATTGACATAACGTTTAGGTTTTCTCAGGGCACCGTGTAGTTAAGTGATTAAGAAATTTAATATATAATACTTACCTATAATTTCATATAGATTTTTTTGTTATTGTGCTAGGAAATAATTATATTCCGATTGTTTTACTAACTTTATAAAGAGGATAAAGTGTAGTTTTTTTTTATATTTTAGGAGAAAAGGGCGGTATTAATCTGGAAATATCCTTTCGTTAACCTAGGTTCTTACAAATAAACAAAGAATAAGATCGGAATAGTTATTCCGTTTTTTGTCAATGTCATGTAAACGTCGTTTCAAATTAGAGTAAAAAAGGCAAAACACGGAATAACTATTCGGAGTTTATTCTGTTTATTTGTAAGGCACCTAGAGTACCGATTGTCCTAGTCAAATCCACTGTTCCTACGGTCGTTATGTCGGGGCTGCTTTCGTGATACCGGAAGCCAGCGGGCGCTAGTACTAAACAAAGACAAAACCTACTGGTAATATAAAGCTAAAGTATTTAATATTTAAATGTAAATATAAAATAGAACATAAATTCTTCTACTTAATCTAACCGAAGAGATTTCCGTTCCGCGCTGAGGGGTACCTATATATTTTTCTTAATAATAGTAGTACTTAGTACTTACTACAACTAATTATAGTTAAGGATAAAGGATAAAACAAAGGTAAAACAAAATCCCAAATGACAATAAAAGAAAGAATAAAGACTAATTTAAAATTAAGTTAAGTGATACATAATGCTTTCATTCGGCATGCATTCAAATGCAGCATGTATAATCTAAGTAAACGCTAAATTGAAATATATAATAATGTATAATCTAATTATGTGGTACATGTTCTACTTATAACCTATATTTTTATTTACTAAGATTAATTTTATTATAATGTAAATTTTAAGAAGAATGTTTTAATGTGATTGTTGTAGTACTCGTATTTAAGCTCTTCTGGTACCCACGGAAGACCAGCGTCGTGGTGCCAATCCGGTACCTCGATATTATGCTGAGTGGGAGCCATTTCGGGGCCACTAGTTTTAAGTTTTTCTATGTTATGCATCAACTTATTGTTTTCTTTGTGTGGCAATGTTTGTTTGTGGCTTTTATTATTCCCTCCTCTATGCTCCCCCCCCCCCCCCCCCTCACCCCGCGTGGGAGACAGTGCGCTCTGATTAATCGGTTAATGCTCTAATGCTGGCGATGCCGCTGCTGCATGCCGATCCCTGCGAAATTCCACGGCGGGGGCGCTGGGTCGGCGTTGGCGGGGCGCTGGGCGCGGGGGCGCGCTGATAACGAACAAGGGTTTACACAAGTCGCTTGTTTGTTTCCGCGGCAATATCGCGCCCTGTTTATTTATTTATTTATTTATTTATTTGAACAACCAACAAGATCAAACACTAAACATGCTAGTAACTTACATTTAACATTTTCGAAGCTAGGTGTTGTCTTAATTATAGGTTGCCACGGCATGCATAACAATATAATACTAAGGGTATCGGAATCCGATGATCAAAAAGAAAATAATACGATAAAAACTAAATCTAGTAATTTGGACTTATATTATAATAATGTTATATTAGAATAATATTGCTAAATATGATTTTACATTTATTACATGCATTTATGGAAAGACCTCTGTAAGTTTTTTCTTAAAATTTGATAATTTCAACCAAAAGATGTCAATGTCGAAATTATTTTCAGAAAGAGTATTGTACTGGGTTTGTAAACTATTCAGTGGGGAATGGCAACCCAAGTTACTTTTTGATAGTTTAGGTGAGAACAAAGCATATCTGGACAAACGTGGAAGTTTATGTGGAATATTAAATTTTAATTTATTAAGCAATTGGGGACAATCAAAAATACCATTAACCAGTTTAAAAAGGAAAACTAGGTCAAGTTGTTTACGCCGGCTTTTAAGAGAGGTCACTTTAAAATATTTTAACCGTTCCGAGTATGAAGTAAGTTTTTTTGCCATTTACGATTGATAGGCTAGATTATATAAAAACCTCTTTTGCACTCTTTCTTTATTGTTTGAGTGGACTTCGTAGTATGGAGACCACACAACGCTGCAATATTCAAGACTAGATCTAACAAGACTATTATATAAGCTGATTTTAGTTGTGACATTCTTAAAATCCTTACTGTTTCTTATTATAAAACACAAACACTTGAGAGCTTTATTCACTATATAGTGTTATAATGATTTTTAAAGCTTAGTTTTTTATCTAAGGTAACCCCTAGGTCTCGGATTTCTTCAACCTCTTTTAAAGGCTGATTAGTATATATAGTAGTTTCTAGGTAGTAATCTACGATTTCTAGAAAAACTAATAAAATAGCATTTGTCAACATTTAAAACCATCCCATTTCTGACACACCACTGCTCTAGACTATTTATGTCGTCTTGCAATAAGATAGAATCATGCTGACTTTCAATTGATCTCATAAGTTTTAGGTCATCAACGTACAAGTATGTTCGGCAATGCTTGATACAATCGGTGATGTCGTTAATAAAGATATTAAAAAATACGGGTCCCAAATGTGAGCCTTGTGACACGCCAGATGGATTTGCAAACGCCTCAGAAGTAAAGCCATCAACAACGCCTTTTGAGGTACGGTTAGATAGAAAAGAAAAGCTATGCTATGCTGCTGATAGGTACCTAAATCAAGTCAAGTCAACCCAAACATGTTTTATTCAAATAAACTTAAGAAAAGTGGTTTTGAATTGTCCATACATTTTTTGACAGAGCACCGCTTATTCAGGTAAGTGGTAACAATAGAGCACCAGCAAGTTCTAAGAGCTTCATTTAAGATTTTTATAATAATATATGATTATGCCCTACTGTTAAAAGTTTCATTTCATAACGGAATATACCTACTATAAAAAAATAAAATAAAATAAATTTTTGTTGGTTTCAACAATTGAGGCATCTTAAACTAATGACCAGTAACCTCCTTTTAAGCTAAACAGTTTTTGTCATTCATGTTCTTCAATGTTTTTTCATTAATGTGTGTACATGATCTCTTTTATAAACCGTAAAATGTTTCCATACTAAAAAACACTATTCGTGTTTTGGTCAGACGGTACAAAACTAGGGTTTTCCGTTATAAATTCGACGTGGGTTGAGTAAGGAATACTTATGGGATGAATAAGGAATAAAAAATAAAAATATTGCTGTGGAGTGTGGAGTACGGAATAGAAATGGGATGAGTAAGGAAAATTTTATTCGTGGGATGAGTTCTCGTGGGATGAATACGGAAAAGCCCCATTTTTTACCTACTACCTTATTTCTTAACGTGTGTCTTAATTTCTCAAAAGGCAAAATTAAAACATAATTCGGGATTTTATTATAATAAGTGACACCTTGTCCCATGCATGATCCATAAACTTTCTAGTCACTCATCACTTGTATATATACTTCATCAGTTTTATCTCAAATACACGAGAAAGCATCATGATACATGCTAAAGAAAGAATAATATGTTGCTTAAATGCGAAAGTTCAGAGTTCAGGGAGATAAATAAATAAACACATTTAGAGGAATTACATTGTCCCGTGTGCGTCTTTTATCTTTTGCCTTCAGCCGCGTGTATACTCGTAGCTCTTTGCAAGCCAAACATATCTCTATGGTTTTGCAGTTTTTATATATCTTGCAAAACGCCGCTCGCCGCCGACTGCGTACGAGTATATTACCATGATTTATGAGCAGCCGCCGTCCGCGCCCCGCATCGCGCCAGATGCGGCCGCCCGCACCGCGACAACCAATTATAAGCTTGACATCTGACAACTCGCTTGTATTTATTACCTACTCATGTATCTTTATTACAATTTTGCCAATGTTTTTTTAATAAGTACTACTTACTGTTAATTACTTTACATATGTATTCATGTTTGTATTCATTAATAAGTTTCACATGTTCAATAACTTAGATTGAAAAATTGTAATGTTGCTTTATCCGCCTAAAATTAACAACAGCAGTCCAGCTAATAATAACTTATATTCGTAAATATTTTGGCATATTAGACATATTTACTTTGTTAAAGTTACCGATGTTTATGGAAAAAAGTTCGTAAAAAACAACGATTTTGTTAGGAACCCATAAATCTAATTATAAATCAAAGCAGCAGCGTCTAAACAGTTCCCGGCGAAAATGTCGATGACCGTGGTGTTGATGCGTCGACTGAGTGCGCGGCGGCGGCGCGGGTGCGCTGGACGCGACGACGACCTTTGTTTGTTGAATTTTAATTGAATTAGGTAACGTTACTTCGTTAATTGCAAAATTTCCTTCTAAAAATAAATACACTAGCAAATGGAGTTTATCGTCCGTTTGGCCCAGCCCCGACCCGCACCGACACGACAGGTAGCGGGAACACATCGAGCTGCGGCTTTTACTTAGTATTACCATGAAGAGTGACGCAAGCACAGACCATGTACATAGCATATGTTCTGTGGATGCAAGTCAATTCTTATTGTTTAAAAAGAAGTATGCCACTCTTTTAATTTACAATGAGCTTTTATGTTTTGATTAATTACACATTGGATGTTATGTTAAGGCTGCCATGTAACAACTACCTACTGATCCGCTAAAACATGCCAAGCAAAGCCTCACCTCTCCAACGAGGATCGCGTCACAGCTCATGAGGCAGGTCAGGTCATTCAGAGCTTGGAGATCCAATCCCCCCCTCTCTACCCCACGCGTCGCAGACACCCAATTACTAGCGAGAGTGGAATGATCTACTCTCGACGGTAACTCACGAGCTCTTCATATTCATCTGAGATTTTTATGACATAATATTATTATATTTACCAAATTAAATACAAATTTGTTTCAAATTACCGTATTGTCTTGTTGATCTTTTAGTCATGTTCAAAGTTTATTTGCCAAATAAATATGCCAAGTATGTACCCAACAAACATTTTGGCTCTAAGGGCAACCATTTTTAATGCTCATAATTCTATAAATGGTTTAGAAAAGCTCCGATAATAACAGTGAACTCTACTGTGGTGTTAAGGATAAATAATGAAACCTTCAAGAGGAATAACAGTAATTAAAGAAAATTTTATAACTTACGACGATAGCATGGAGTTAGTCGAAATCGTTATATAACTAACTATTATAGCTTTAAGAAGTATATAACACTAAAAGAAGTTGTAAGGTGTCTACTAACGCTTACTTACAACTGATGTCATTAAACAGAGTTAGTTAAATGCCTTGTAAAACTTTAAGAGTTATTCTTATAGCTTAAGGAAGAGTAAAACACCAACAGTTTTTGTCAGGTGTTTACTAACATTTGATATTGTTAAATAGAGTTACTTCAATGCCTTGTAACACCTTAAGGGTTACTCTTATAGCTTAAGGAAGAGTAAAACACCAAAAGATTTTGTCAATTATTTACGAACACTTTATGTTCTAAAACAGAGTTAGTTAAAGTTAGTTAAATACCTTGTACCACCTAACAAGTTCTATGGCGCTCTAAGAGGTAACAAGAATGCTATTAGTGTATTAAAAGTGTTAATTATAGACCCCATAGAGCTAAATGCTGCAAGAGTCGAAATCCACCTTTAAATCATTGCAGGTTATATGCTGGGGTTAATCGGTCAACTTTAGGTAATACAGTGGTTTTAAGAAATACTTTTATATGGCGGCAAACATTACTTGCAAACTTTATAACTTTTAAATATCACTTTAAGTTGAGTTACTGAATTAAAATTACTTAAATACATTTAATAGGTTATATTGTCTGAATTATAATATTTTACGTTGTTTACACTGTGTGACGCTGCGCAAGCAGCAAACATATAACAGGGTTCCCTACAAAAGGATAGTGATATTACTGACGATGAGTCTAATATATTGTTTCCTTTCAGTAGTTCAAGTTCAAACACCAAGGTGTTCAAACATCAAGAGCAAGAATATGAATACATGAAAAATATAAATTTAAAAAATTATTTACGTACATGGGCTCTACAATAAATATAAGCCAAACTGCTTTGAAGTATTTGCTTTTAATTTTAAACAAGAGATTTACAGATATTTTACGCTAAAAGCTAAAAGCTCAAATTATGAATTCTGGCCTATATTGGCTAACACGTTTGAATGAAAAAGTGATCCATTTATCATTGGTATTTATTATGGAAAAAGGAAACCTAAAAACCTGAATTCATTTCTAGAAGATCTTGTAAAGTCGTCAAATGAAGTTATATTTTATTCTAAAGATGTAGATGTAAATTAGTATTTAAAAAAGTGGTTTTCTGTCTTCTTACCTCTTTCACATACAGTAAGAAAATAAAACTTGTTATTATTTTTAAAAAATTCCATTTATTCAGAATACCTTATAGGATTACTTACAACAGTATTTTCTTTATTTTCTTCAGAGTTGATCTCTTCTACAGAATCATTTGTAACTTTGTCAACATCGTGTTGTTCTTTTTCCATTTCTTTGATCGCAGCGTCATCTTTTTCTTCTTTCTCCTCCTTCTCATATTCTTCTTCCTCCTCTTCTTTTTCTTTTGAACCTGTTATAATTTTCTCTAAATTGTCTTGTTTCTTTTTCATTTGTTGGACCTTACGTTTTTTTCTGTAAAAATGTTAGATTTGTTATTTTTCAAAGAATTGTTCAAAACTATATTTTTTTTTCCGTTTTTTTATCTGTGTTTCTTCTTCTTTGTCGACGTCTTTTTTTTCTTCCACGTCTATATTTTGATAATTTTCTTCTGTGGTATTATTTATTGGATTATGAATTGGATTTTCTTTATTTTCTTTTTCAGTTTCGTAAACAGATGTATCTTCATCTTCGTCAATAGTTTCGTCATCATTTGAAGTTTGCAGCTTTGACAATTTTGCACGTTTTCTTGAAGTGGAAGCTCTTTGATTCTTTGCCATTTTAATTCGTAAACATTGTTATCTGTTCTGATAGGGGAAGCAGCTAGTATTGTGCGTGTTTCAGCAAATAATTTCACTGGATCCTGATACAGTAGTTCCTTTTGCGGGATATACCTAAACAAAATACCGAATTAGAAGTAAACTGTTTTATACCATGTCAGTTTTAAGCAAAGAAGATACAGTCGACAGAGAACTTATGGATATTTTTTGATTCAATTTAGTACAAGAGTTAACTATGAGTGTGTTGTCGGAGTCAAAAGTCCATGGACGGCATTTCAACTTTTTTATCCTTATTTTATTACGATTCATTGCATATATCTATTGGACATATCTATGGACTTTTGATCCCAACTACGTATATATTAAAACCTTGATTATAATGAAAGTGGTAATGTACTTTAAATGTGTGTTCAAACAATAACTGAACCCTAAAAAATTCAGCTTATTGCTCCACATAGGACCTTTATGCAAGCTAAACTTATCGTTTGTTCTGTTTTAAAACCATATTGTAAAACTACAAGTGGCATAGAAGTGCTAACTATCATTCTTTAAACACTATTGTAAGAAATAACAGAGTTAACAGGAACCATAAGTGATTGCAAATTGACGCCATTAAAATAAAGATAACCTATAAAAAAATACAGGAAGAAAACTTGTTTCAAACATTATTGCTTTACTTATTAAATCAAACTATTGTTACTTTTCTTTTAAAAACCTGTAGACGCTACCAGAAGCTGTTATTTTGCATACTTGAAGCAAAACATAACTGAGACAATATTTACTTTTCTAGAAAATATCATCAAAATAGTTTATTTTAGTGGCGCATTAAAATTTGAATGAAAACTAATATATATTCTTACAGAAAACTAAACACCGCAGTAAGATTTCACATCAGTACTATAACACCAGTAATCCAAAATACATATTATTGACTTACTTTCCATTTGCTGTTTTCACCAAACACTCGTATTTACTGCACTTAATGAAAATGACGCTGTTGGCGGTAACAAAACACAAAAATTATGATATTAAACAACTAATTAGCGCTTTGTGTAATATGCACTGCTACCTTAATCATTAATGTATTTCCAAAAGAGTTATCAGAGTTGTTTTTACAACTTATGTACTACTTTAGCTTGCGGTTGTGACCTATTAATACCTCACAAAACACTTAAAGTGGTAATAACTGCTCCAATAGCACTATTGTAACTATGTATTATCACTCAAATATCACTATTCTTTAACCCTTATATCACTTTAAGCTATAAAATCGTGGGCCCAAATAAGGTTTATAAGAAAGTTAGAGCACGCTATATCACCCATTGTTATTGCCTTTATGGCAACTTAGGTTTTTAAAATTCTACTTTAACACTCATGTAGCACTTATTCTTATCACCAAAATGTTAGTTGGGTATACTGCGGTGACAACTTTACACCAGGTGCTGTAGAACCACACTACATAATTTCATCATTACGATTATAAATACTGTGATTTAATTTCTTTATCCAAACATGAAACCAGTTTAATTTTCTAAAAAAATTATACCCTGTATTGTTTTCCCTACAAAGCTTGATATTATATTTTATTTTTCTACAAAATATCACAACGCGCTATTCTCAGAAACTACTGGTTCGAATTGAAAAATTAAATTTGTGTTGAATAGTCGATTTATTGAGGAAGGCTATAGGCTATATCACGCTATGACTAATAGGAGTGGAGCAACAATGAAAAATGTTGCAAAAACGG